>JAHWFP010050046.1:0-63368 GCA_023313725.1 Lithobius niger | reverse complement strand
TGGGAGACTGAAGTCCTCTGGGAGACTGAAGTCCTCTGGGAGACTGACGCCCTCCTGGAGACTGCCGCCCTCCTGGAGACTGACGCCCTCCTGGAGACTGACGCCCTCCTGGAGACTGACGTCCTCTTGGAGACTGACGCCCTCCTGGAGACTGACGTCCTCTTGGAGACTGACGTCCTCTTGGAAACTGGTGCCCTCCTGGAGACTGACGGACCCCAGGCGACTGACACCCGTCCGATGGTCGATGCCTCGTAGGTGACCGCCGAACTTCTGGCAACTGGCGTGCTCTTGGCGACTGCTGGTCTCCTGGTGACTGGTGTCCCATCTGTTCGAGGAGATGCGCCTTGTGTTTGCCAACGTCTCCCGACGAAGCTGGAAACCCTCTGGTATTCCTGAAGCCTGCTGCCTGGGATTCGCTAGCTGCAGCATAAGCCACTTTCCTAAGCGGTGCAAAAAAGTCATCTTCCAGTTGTGGAAAAGGTAGCGGTAGCAGACTTCCCCCAAAATCCGGCAGTCCTGACAGAAAATCCGATGGGGTGACGGCGTCAAGCACCGGCGACACACGCGCCCTGTTCCCGGCCGCGCAGGCGGCAGCGATCGCGCCGCCGCCCGGGGCCGATGGCCGAAGGCGACTGGGGTCCTCCACGAGAAGCCGTTCCAATGGCGCGAGTCTTGCTTCAAACTTTTCTTCGATGTTGGCAGCAATCCGCGACTCAGATCCAGCAATGCGTTCAGTCATCCCTTCGAACATGGATTTCATCGTGGTCTGCATTTCTTTAATAGCATTTAACGTGCAAACCGATTGGGCGTCCGATCCGAGGACGACCGACGACGTGATAGACGGTGTCGAAGCGGCCGAACCGCTGCCGCTGAATTTCCGATTCATCACTCTAGCGGGTAAGAAGTCGTCTTCGTCTAGGCCTTCCCGCAATAATCTGTTGTCGAGGGAGCCAGATTTGCCCCCGTCTTCCATTATCTTTCGTCTGCGAGCTTCCGTCTGGTCCGACTTCCTCCAAGAACGGCGAAAACCCTTGATTTCGTCGGCCGTGTGCGAATGACAGATTTCACACGGATTCTCGGTAAAATCACAACCACGGCATCTTCTGCATTCAGGATGTCGATCTCCAGGGGTGAGCCGATGTCTGCAAGTGCCGTAAAGCACTGGTTTACCCATCCTACGAAATAACGGCCTTGCACAAAGACACAAGTAAACTAATTGAGCAATCAAGAGGCACGTCCGTTCGCGTGCCTGCCCACGAAAAAAGTGACGAACAGCCGAATAGCGCTGGGATCGCTCACACGATAGTGCCTGGGGGCAGACTGTGGGTAGCACGAAACTCGGTTAAACTGTGAGCATTGAATGAGCATGTATCTCACGATAAGCTAAAATAAAGGTGAGGATTTTCGGATAAAGTGAAAACTCTTATCACTTCCCAAGATGGAGTAACTAGCGATTGATGTTTTGCGTGAAACGAAACGAAATTCAAGGGCCTCCCCCAAGGGGGAGGGAAAAGAAACCTTATTAACAGCAAATTTGTAAAAATAAGCTAGAATTGTAAATATTTGTTAGTCTTATCCGTACTTTCGTATTAACAGAGTTCGTTATAGCCGTATTAATTTAGTGCTGACTGAGTAGCTGATCAACCTGTTGGGAAAGGGCGCGAATAGTTTGTGTCCTGGCTTGAGGAACAGTGACAATACGATTGTTAGCACGTGACTATGGTTGGCCACGTTCTCTGTCTCACTTCGGCATCAAGGTGTGACAGGCAACGGACGTGTGTTCCGTGTTTTAGCTAGTGAGGTTTAGCTAGGGCCTATGCTGCTGTTAGGTAGGCACGTAAAGTGTATGTGGTAACGTCTGCTGGCCAGCCGACGCGAACGTATGGGTCCAGAAGCGTCGCCATGACCAGGGACATCTGCCTGAGGAAGTCCACAGAATCCCGCTGTTCACTCTGCAAATATAGCGCCGGAGGCATTGGCCTACACATTAGCCGATAATACACACGCTTAAGTAGGCATCCTCCGTACCATATCAAAAGGTTATGGCACCAGCACCCGTGGATTTAATAAAGATATTAATGCACACGTCCGTGGATTAGTTCTGGCGGAGTGAAAACGAATGGAAAAAAATTTGGTGTGTATATTACCGCGTGTTGTAGAAGACGGAGCCGCCATCTTGTTTTTGGCCGTAATTCGCCGGGAGCAAATAAGCGATAATCGGACAATTTCGACGGAGTAGAAATGAGTAAAGAATGGCTTAAGAAGCAACAGAATTTAAAAATACTAAAAGATATCCAGTGATCTTCAAGAATTTAGGGTTTTTTTTTTTTTTAGAGTTGACAATTGCGAAATCGAGAAAGATGGCCAGCTCAAAGAACGAAGTAAATAGAAGTCACGTATTCGGCATAGAGAGGCTAGAAGAAACGAATTATCGTACCTGGTCGAATTCTGTGTGTCTTGTGTTGACAGAGAAAGGTTTATGGAAGTATGTAGAATGTACAGCAACCAAGCCGACCGCTACGGATCCACTACTTCACAAATACGAAAGGACTCAATGAAATGTACTCTAATATTGATGTTAACGTTATCTCAGCATTTGCAAAGCGTTTTTGCGAACATTGACGATCCAAAAGAACTCTGGGACACACTAAAGACAATGTATGCCGAAACAACAAAGTTGAGGAAACTTATTGCCTTCAGGAACCTACTGCACTGTAGGATGAGGAAGCAAGAGGAGTTACATGATTATCTAAGAAGAATACAAGAGCTAGCTAGAATGGCCAATACTGTTGATGCAAGGATCTAACAGACGAGTTCGTCCCATTAGTAATGCTGAGTGGGCTGCCAAGAGACTATGATAAAGTACTCTTTAAAACTGAATCCTTTCAAGAAGGGGACTACACACCTGGTAATGTACAGAAGTATCTACTTGAGAGTAGCCAGCGTAGTAAAAGGTGCAGTGAAGAAAAGAGTGAAGCAGCAAGGACGAAACAGAAGTCTAGTGACAAGCACTAGAGCGTGCCCAAGAAGAAAGCCTAGTAAATCTAGCAGCAGTTCGTCTTTGGAAGACAAATCATCGGATGACAGAATAAATGTGAACGCAGTATGGTATCAGATTTCACCAAAAGCATCACATGGTCCATTGGTTGGGAAAAATTGGACCAAGCACAAGAGGAAAAGGGAGAAGTCGAAGTGTGTTGGTCCACCAATAGTTACGAGAGTGGGGGAAAACCACAGTCGACGTTCGATACCCGAGCCAAAAGTGGGGGAAGATAGTGTCAATTGAAGTACACACGTTAACTCCCAAGACTTTCCGACATGAAGTACAAACGGAAATTGACCGTGAGAGAAGATTGACTCGGCTGGAACAAGATTCCAGGAGCTTGAAGGAGATTTTAAGGATGGCATTCGGAGGAAGCTCTGATCGGGATATCAAGACGATACCCATGCCAGCTCATGAAGAGAAGGTGCGTAAAGTCGCCCACGCTGATTCCAAAAGAACCCAAATTGAAGAAGCCTTAGTGGCGGAAGGTGTCGGACAGCAAGGGACTGATGACGTCCAAAGGATGACTCCAACTATGACGGAAGTCGTGCACCGGAACATGAGAAGTTGCAGAAGTGCAACTAGAAGGGAAACGTGAAGAACTTTCAAAACGTTTCAACCTCCCGAAACTTAATTGGATCAGTGATGGCGGAGGAGAACTAGTGCCTCATAGTGATAGCGGTGGATATATGTTGCGCTGGACAGAAGCCTCACCTGAAGATAGAGTGGAGATGTCACGCAAGGATGAGGAGTTTTACGAGGTAGTAAAACAGATGAACTTGCCGACCTCTAAAGGTCAAAAGAAGAAGTCGACAAGACATAAAGTAAAGTCTGTCTCAAACGTGAGCCAGGCTTACCATTAGAGAGGATGGTGAACCCCACTTGTGAGAATCAAGCCTCGGACACGAGTGGAGGTTATGTTGGGAAAAGGCGCGAATAGTTTTGTGTCCTGGCTTGAGGAACAGTGACAATACGAGTGTTAGCACGTGACTATGGTTGGCCACGTGCTCTGTCTCACTTCGGCATAGAGTTGTGACAGGCAACGGACGTGTGTTCCGTGTTTTAGCTAGTGAGGTTTAGCTAGGGCCTGTGCTGCTGTTAGGTAGGCACGTAAATTGTATGCGGTAAGGTCTGCAGGCCAGCCGACGCGAACGTATGGGTCCAGAAGCGTCGCCATGACCAGCGACATCTGCCTGAGGAACTCCACGGAATCCCGCTGTTCAATCTGCTTACGGTAAATATAGCGCCGGAGGCTTTGGCCTACACATTAGCTGATAAGAGTATCATAATACACATGCTTACGTAGGCATCCACAGTACCGTATCACAACCAAATCTTGAAAAAAGTTCTTATTAAGCGGGAATTCTTGTTATCAGAGTTCTTATTAACGAGGTTATACTGGATACAAATTTGCAGACGTAATAATTATATTTTAAATTAGTGACCAGAAATGTAATTGGGACCATCATCCTACGATTTTAATATTAAAAAAAATCCTGAAGTTCGACTACGTGAACAGCGCTAACGAAAGTTTCAACTTACAGTACTCGGAATGATAACATCCACATGATATTCTTCCATCACAACTCGTGTTATTACTTCCAAAATTATTATTTTATGTTTTATTACCGTAAAAATAGTTTAAAGTTGCTTTATTTCTTCAGAGATTCATGATTGATTACAGCTCACTACCAATCGTTGCCGGACGCCATAATGACCGGCTGTCCGCAATGCGACACGCTCCTGCTAGCGCCAATGGCTGCGACTTTGACTCGCTTCGCGTGGCGTCACTAGCGAACGCCCGAAGAGTCACGTGCCGCGAACGAGCCAATCAGCGCACGTAATAGCTTGCGAAGCCGAAGCGTTTGAACAACGGCCGTTGAAACAGTATATTTCATTGGAGGAATGCAGGCAGTGACGAATTGATGACATTAATTTTTTGCGTGCCAGAAAATTGAGATTCCCCTCTCTCAAACGCGACCAAGATGGCGGCTGTACGTTGCGCCGTTCCGGAGATACGATCATTTCAACCAAGGGCTATTTTCAGCAAATAAACACAACGTCACGTCCATTTTGGCGACGATGCCAACAATAACATCTAGTTAAGGTAATAAAAAGATGATATTGAATTAAATTAACCGAAATAAACCAAAAATATACGTTCCAAAATACCTACTTCAATCGGAGTTATGCCTCCGATGTACGCAATAGGATTTTTTTTAACAGGGCGTAGAACTGGGCTGAAATGGGGCGAACGATATATTGTCGTTTCGACTTTTTTGCAGCGGAATTGCAATGACGTTATATTGTCGCTTAGGCCTAAAAGGTTAAGAAATGAAACTGCAGTTCCCAGATGCCATGATAGGTGTTTATTTAAATGTATTCTTGAGAATTGGGTGCGATGCGAACTTTTCGTTTGCAAAAAAGTAAAGTAGAAACCATACTTAATACTGTTACGGGTAATCCCCAAATAACATACCTCCCACAACAATAAACCTTTTATAAAAATCCAATGTTTGAAGCTCTTCAAGCAACAATGATCACAATGATAAGCCTAACAACATTCCATTTCCAAAAAACCCATGGACTATCCTTATATACAAGTAAATGTCGTTACTTCATTTGGGACAACTATCTGCTGACATACATACACACTCGTGCTGCTTAAAAGGGTTATTGGTATAACTGCTTTATTGTGTGACATACTCTCGTCAAACTGGCAGACGCACATTACTGTGTCTAGATAAAACTTACTTCTTGAAGCAACTTGTGCAAATTTTCTATTTTTTTGGCACTTTCCACAGTTTGTTGTTCTGCTCGTTTTTGTTGTTCAGCTAACTTTTCTTGCAAGGAAGCCTAAATTACAAAAGAATCCATTATTTACAGAAATAACGAAAAAGTAACAAACTTGAATTAAGACCACTGAATAAAAAGAGGGTGTAGCCCTCTGGTCCTAGACGCCGGCATATCGGCTCTACATTATATAGTTTCAGTCATAAAAATAAAACTTAGTACCCAGTAGGAAATTGTCTTTAACAATTCAAGCTAAGTATCGACTACTCGGGAATAGTTCATGATAATGACATATAGTTTGTGCTGTTTTGCTCAAGAAATATTTTGAAAATGATACATTTTGAAAATGATACATCAGTTAACTCAGCAGTGTTACTTTGGTTAAAGTGCATGACTAACACCCTTTCTCACATCTTGCTAACTCAGAACCAAAAGTCAAAGGTTTTCACCTCAAAACCTGAGAATTTTCAACAATCTTTACTGGTTGTCTTCTTCAGGCAGTTAAACCACTAGCACCAACACTCATTCCAAATGCAACGAACATCCACAATTTGTTAGCAGGAATATTTGAACTTTGGAAGTTCGTAGGATTTGGAGTGAGTCTGGTGGCTTAACTGCCTGAAGAAAACAACCAGCAAGATTTTGAGGAGAAAAGCATGACTTTTGGTTCTGCATAATTCAACTGTGAGTATTAGTTTTAAATAAAATGATTCTACCAGAGAACTACCGGTCAAGCAACTTTCTTCCAACCAACATGAACCTAATCCATCGTGGGGAGGCTGGGTGGGTAAAAGGTAATGTATATTTTCGTATAGGCAAACAAAAACTAAAATCAACCAGGTGCCCCTGGTATTTTAGTCTTTTTATTGCCACGAAAATATCATTACCTTTTATTTAATTAGCAGACCTCGTCGCTTTAGGAGGTGGGTTAGGTTCGGAGTACCCACGTTACGAGTCGGCGACCCCCACAGAGGAAATTCTGAGCAGAACCCACAAATATTCTATCTACCCGGACCCGGAATCCTCAGTCCCAAGGGCTAGCCAGGGATCAAAATATTCGGTTCAACACTAGGGGGAAAGCAGAAATGCAGATAAGAGTAAATGCCAGTCCTACTTTGGACGGGAAGCATCGGAGGTAGTCTTGAATCCATCGATGTCAAAGAATCGGAGCCAGGATCGGAAGATGACAGGAGAACCGGTCGTAGTAGGAACCAGGGTGTGAAATGCGAAGTGCGTTGCATCTCGGGCACCAGAACATGGAACGGTTTTTTTTTGTTTTTTTTTTTACACTCACCGTCGCATTGCCAGTCGGAGTGGTAGAAAACGGACCGTTGCCAAGTGGAATGTCGCCATGATCCGTGTCTCATTCAATCGAAATGATGCACGATCCGCCTCGACAGGAACCAAGAGAGCACCCCAAACACCAGAGGATGCGAGGGGGCCCAAGGAACGGAGCGTGGGACGGTGGATCGAGGAACGACGGTCGACGGAATCAGCATTGGCTGGTAGAACTAGAAGAACATGTCGGGAGTCGGAATGCTAGAGGCGGTGTGGAATCCGGCATAGGAATCGGAAAGTAGTAAGGCGGAACAAGGCGAAGTTACCGCAGAGTAGATTAGGGAATCGACAAGAAAGGTACGATTCTTGGCAGACTGTGGGAAGTTCGTAGGATTTGGAGTGAGTCTGGTGGCTTAACTGCCTGAAGAAAACAACCAGCAAAGGTTGGTGAAAATTCAGATTTTGAGGAGAAAACCATGACTTTTGGTTCTGCATAATTCAACTGTGAGTATTAGTTTTAAATAAAATGATTCTACCAGAGAACTACCGGTCAAGGAATCCATCCGATTCGTAACACAGGAGGATTATACGAAGGAGAACACATAGTATCTCCATAGACACTTCGTAACTATAGGTAACTCTTTAAAATTGGATATTTTAATAATTATTTGACATTTGTAGAAAAGACTAAAATACCAGGGGAACGTGGTCGATTTTAAGTTTTTTTTTGCCTATAGGAAAATATACATTACCTTTTATTTAATTCGCCGGCCCCCCCCCCCCCATGGAGCTCTATTATCCCAAGCTTGAAAGTTGGCTTCCCTGCCAGGCTCGTAACCTTACGGAGCAAGACAGGAAGTGGGATCGGATATATAAGCGGAACGCAGCAATCTCCAGCATGAAGTATGAAGTTGTCGGAACCGGGGTGTGAAATGGGAAGTGCGTTGCATCTCGGGCACCAGAACATGGAACGGTTTTTTTTTTATACGAGCCGTCCCGGAGGATCATTGCCATGCGGAGTGGTAGAAAACGGACCGTTGCCAAGTGTTGTAAAGTACGAATCGGAAGTCTCACGTGAAGAGGAGGGAGCATAATGGAAGGTTGGCATAGTAGCACAAACCTAGTCCTGGAAAAAGATAAAACACGGAGCAGGATTCGACCGATCGTAGGAATGGAGGATCGTGGGAACATGGGCGGAAAAGGAGTACAACTTTCCCATTGATTTCGGATAGAGGTATCAGTGCAGACCAGGTTGTGTGATGAGGAAGCTTTGAAGCGCAACTTGAGGCCTGTAAGGGAAGAGGTACGGTCCTGGAGGACAGGGAACAGAAGACGCATTGAACAGCAGGATCCGTAGCGCAGGTCGGAGCGTGTAGGGTTAATCATTCAGCTGCCGAAAAGGAATCGACAGGAAGGAGAACAGTGGACGAGAGACTTCTGTCCTAAAGACGAGGAATCGAGGGTGAGGTGAAGGTTGAGGATACTGGGCCAGGACGTGAGCCTGGGCCCGAACCTCGGATCGTGATTGTCCTTAAAGAAGAGGAAAGACGGTGCATCGGTATTTAATAGAAAGGTAGCTCTAGTCAATGTAGGGTGGTTAGGAAGAAGCGGTCTGTAAAGGGCTCCGGGCCGAGTGTTGGGACTGGATCGGTGGTAAGCAGAAGCGATGGTGAAAAGTTGGGTCAGAGGAAGAAAGGATCCGGTATCGAAATGTCAATCCTCTTTGGAAAGACTAGCGCGCATACTGCTGGGTCTAATGTCAGCTTCAACAGAAAGTCGAGGGAACTGCATCGAGTAGGGACCGCGACCGGACTGTCAGCGAGAGCCGGGAATCCAAGCATGATGAAGGGATCTTGGCAGGAACAAGTCTCGGACCGAGCGTCCTAATGGGTCGGCTGAGGCTGGTTGGTAACGTAGCAATGTCTTGTTAATTGAATGTCCGTATGCTTTGTCCTAGACTACGGCATGCCCACCCCCGTCTACCGGTATGAAGCGGAACGGAAGGCAACGTGAGGGGAATCGGGGCGTGGTTGACCAGAAGAACGGTGATGATCAGCTCTGGACAAAGGGCTCGATGAAGGTAACGGAAGGGTAATCAGGAATCGACGTGAATGGAACATGGTTACAACTGCGCGTCTTGGAAGGGGATCGTTGTAGTCACATTGACATCATGTAAGCGACAACGGCGAGCGTGTGAGAGATCAGACCGGCAGTGCTGTTTCACCTGAGGTGCCGCACCCGGGCACTGGGGCCGTGCCCCCACCCCTGTGCAACTAAGTGCACGGGCACACTCTTGCAATATCGAAGCGAAGAACAGGAGGGTTCGTGGAACGGATCGGAATAGTGTGGTGACGAAGCAAAGGGCTCGAAGTACGTCTTGAAACTTGCACAACTTAAGACTTGTGGGGCTGTAGGCCTACAGAGTAGGGAACCGAAGATGACCCAGTCCGCTTGGAAAGTAACATCAAGGCATGGAAGGGGAATCATCCGGAAAGACGAGTGGCTGGGAGGTGTAGTAGGAACGGTCCTGAACAACTAAGAGATCTTCATCGTGTGGTTCCTTGCCTTCGGCTGGAAAGGCAAGGAACCAAATGGAATGAGGAAAAGGAACCGGGCCTGGCCTTGAGTGTAGGCCCGAATCGTGAGGCAGGAATGACGATAGGCGAAGCAATCGTAGTCTAAACTCAGAAACGGCTGAAGATTCTTGACTTGAGAAAAAGAAATGGAAAACGAATTATAGAAACAAACGGTGCTGAGCCCGGCCGAGCCTGGGCCGGGCCCATCACCGTTTGTTTCTACAGTTTGTTTCTTGAGTTCGGGTCCGAGCCCGGTCTGGTTACCCAGAAGTCTGGTTACCACCCATGAAGAGGAGAGCGGATCGAAGGTCAAGTCGTTTAGTATAATGGTTGGCCCAGGCGGCGCAGAATAGAAGAGACATCCAAGCCGATTGGTGAACCGGCAGAAAGGAATCGAAGCGCTTGCGATAAGCACAGGAAGGGTAATAGGTGTTGGAGTCTGGTTCGATCCTTGGTAGACAGGCAGTACTGAAAATGCGAAGAGGTGGGGGGGGGGGGGGTCCGGGGGTGACTCTACAGGAACCGGCGTGCTTACGTTAAGAAGGTAGAAGGACAGCGGAACGTGGATCGTGAAATAACCCACTTCTCTTTTTTGTGTTAACGGCTCAGCCCAAGCCTTGTCGTTCATGGTAGGAAGCGGAATCGGATCGAACACAAGTTCTACAAAGGCAGCACTTGGGATCAACACGACACAGGTGTAGTGAGACAAGACAGCGGATCGCATGCCTGCAAAGGATCCGGACCGTGTAGGGACCCAGATCCGGTTTGTTGACATCCAACAGGAACGGAATCGGGACGACAGTTCGTGTAGAGGAATCGTGATTTAGTAGCTGTAGACGGAACTGAGCAGAGGAACGATGTGCAAGTGGCAACTAATGTCAGTTGTGGACAGCGGTGGATGCAGAAGCTTTTATTGTTCTTCTAACTTTGGAACTCAAAAGCGTGTGAAGAGGTCGAGATGATGATCTTTGTCAGGAACCGACGTACTCACGTCAAGAAGGCAGACTGCTGACGGAACGTGATCCCCAAAGGGCCCAGGTTAGGCGTATGGGCCCAGTTCGAGCCTCGTTGTTTCTGATAGAAAGGGGAATCGAACCGAACACAGGTCCTACCAAGGCTGGAATCAGCAGGAAACGGTCGTGCAGTGAGGTAGGAAAGCAGCCGGATCACTTGCAGCCTGCAAATGGTCCGGATCGTGCAGGGGGTCAGTTCAAGTGTACTGATGTCCAAACAGTAACGGAATCGAGACGATGGTTCGAGTAGGCGGAGGAACCTTAGAACCAGTAGCTGACGGTAATGGTAACAAGTGAGGAATCATGACGGAAGAGGGTTGCCAATGGGCCCAGGTCAGAAGCTGGGGCCCGGTTCTGATCCACAGTTCGCGGCCGCCAAGCAGTGGCAGAATCGAAATGGCAGCAAGGGGAACTGAGCCAAGTCCAGGGGATAGTAGGTGTGGTTCTCACATGAGAACATGAACCGGAATGGTAGCTGTAGGACCAAGAAGCAAAGAACTCTGTTAACGAACCGAGTCTGGACGAGCAACGCAGGCCCGGGCCTCAGCTCGAATCCGCCAAGTCGGAGGATAGCAGCAGATAGGTAGAAAAGGGTGGTCCTAAAAGTGACAGGCCGACGATCTATAGGGTCGGTACAGAGCCTAAATACAGGTGGAAGTAGACGTTGGTCTCCCCCCCTCCCCCGGTCTGGGACCGAGGGGAAAGGCAGAACGTGAATCTGTTCAAGGAAGGAGACCGGAATCGAAATGGGTTGGCTGTTTGTTGAAAAGATTCATCCTGTCCGCGGGGAACATAGGGTAACAGAGGTGGTTGGGCCAAGAGGATGGTGAGGATCGTGATGATCGGGAGAATCGTGAGGATCGGACCCGCTCCTCCCAAAGCCAACCAATGGAGGTGCCAACCGAGCCACGGTTACACTGGGCACACCCTTAACATCAATAGATGGAAAGGGGCACAGGAACCGGGATTATAAGAACCCAAGGTGGACGGTGGATCGATGTAGATTTTCTGCAGCCGGAATCGAAGGGAGAGCTCAGGAGCAACCACAAGTGGCGGCTGACCTAGGAAGAAAGATGGTGGGGATCGCTGTGTTCCGCTTATATAGCCGATCCCACTTCAGTCTTGCGCAGTAAGGTTACGAGCCCTATGGATAATAGAGCGCTATGGGGAAAAAAATGCTGGAATGGATATTTTCGTGGCAATAAAAACAGCACAATGGTTACCAAATTTACCATCATGAAACTCGGTGTCAGGGTAGCTTTTGCCCTCCGCGCATTTTAAGCCAATTCCCAGGTCTGTGGGCCGAGCTATTAAAAAAAATCTGCGACGGCCCCGTAAATTATACGTAAAGTCTGGAGATTCATAAAATTTTACGATTAGTACTGGTTAAGGCTGTACTGATCAGCTCTTTTCCGCCAAACCGATCAGACCCAAAATGACTCGCATAACGAACCAATGACTGATGCCAATCTTAACTAACCTATCACAGTCACAATCTTGAAAACCAATAGTCACATCTTCCACTGTTTATATTTATTTATTTATTTCTGTATGTTCCGTACACAAGGTACAATATAAAGGATATAAAAAAACAAAAAAGTTTATAAAAAACATTGATGGCAGCTACAGCTCAGGGACAGAGAATTAGGACAACAGACTATCCTCAGCATCTTGCAGGACTGCCATGCCCTGAACATGGTCGAGAGCACGTAGCAGCAAAATTGCTAGGTCCCTTGGTGTTCGAACTTCGCACCAGCCACAAAGTGACAGTAGTCCTTTTGCAACAGTGCCTCCCAAACCAAAGCCCCAGCTTTCGGGGCCACCCCGACAAGTCTTAACTAGCTGATTGGTCGAGGCCAGAATCGTTCTCCACAGGGCAGCCTGCTTCATCAGCACTGCAAGGTCGAGTCTGAACATTTTGCCATCACGACAGGCTAGATGGTTGTGACAGTGTCGAGAAAGGCGTTGAACCCTCTTAATCGCACCGTGATAAACGACAACAAGCTTTTTCATGGTTGTTTTCCGGAAGTCAACACATGTTGAAATGCCGTAGAGTCCAGTAGCACGAGTCTTAAGAAGCTGGATTTTACATTCATCAGATGCTAAGCTGAAGGTATGTATCACCATGTTAGCCGACCTACAGAACTCGCTATGAATCTTTCTCACATGAGCGTCATCAGTTAGGTCGGCTGTAAGTTCCACTCCCAAGATAACGAAAGTTCGTCACCCACAATAGTGTATGTTTATTCATTAGTAGGGGGGCTGTAGTTTCCTCACCCCTCCCGAAAACCCATCCAACAGATTTGTTGGCATTGAAGGTAAGGCCCTTGTCGCATGTTAGGTACACGACACGAGTCTATCCAGCAGAAACTGAAGTGCCCGCCTACTGGGAGCCAGGAGGACGATGTCGTCGGCGAAGGGAACGATGTTCACGGCAACGCCATTCATCCAACAGCCAGTGGACATTTTGGAAATGATAGAAATAGCTCCATCAAGGACCAGGCAGAAGAGGAAAGGCGATAGGGGACCTCCTTGTCGTACTCCACAAGTGGCCGTGAATGGGTCAGAGGTGACCTTCCCAGTTAACCTGGATGGCTTGTCTTTTATAATTCACAACTGTAATTTTTAGCATTAATTATTTGTTAGGACATGAGTAATGACCAACGCTTCGCCAGTATGAATCAATGCAAGTAGCTTAGTCGTAAACTCACTTGTTTGTAAACTCAGAAGTTTTAGAACTAAAACTTGAGTTTACAAACAAGTGGTGGTTATTTAAGGGAAGATGCTACTCAAACACCAAAAAATATGTTAAAGTGTTTTAAGAGATTTATGACTTGGTGTATCTACGTGGGGCATAAAACCATACTAAAAAAAAAAATTTGGTTGCCGTGCCACGCCCCTTTATTATGAATCGAAGTTATTTGTGGTAGTTCATTGGGAAATCGAACCTACTTCTCCTAATTCAATTACAGAAAATCTTATGCACTTAGGTTTCGCGTAATATGTCAGTCAACGCGATAAGACCAATATATTTCATGTGGGGCCAGCTAAATTTATAAATTTACGTAATATCTAAGCATTACGATATTAAATTTGATAATATCTTGCTTTATTAATTTTTTAATTAACCTTGCTCATTCCTCACCCCCACTCAAATGGTCTTATCGTTTGGTAGGCTATGTACCCACCTCTCCAAAAAAAAAATCAAACCGAAAGAAGCAATACTTTAGAAACAGTTGATTTCCCTAGTAAGCATGTAATGCGTAAACTTAGTATTGCAAAGAGAAAAGTTTTTTTTCATTTTATGAGTTTTATACGTTTTTATTTTTACACCGGCTCATAAAAATATTTCTTAAAAATAACATAACCCTTTTTCACAAATAATACCTTGGATTCTGGTAGGGAACACATCACAAATAACAAATATGACAATTAAAAAAAAAAATCACAATTTTGGCCAAATTTTCAGTTTTGTACAGTAGCATCTCCCCTTAAATTGGTAAAAAAAAAATAATTAATTCATTTGGGGATAAAAGGCAAAAAATTATGTGGTTGTGTTACCAACCAAAAAAAGAACATTTTGCCGGCCCCCAGCCAGGCCGGCTAAAAATGGTTTCTTTTTGCCTAAAACATACTTAACCTGATAATGTTAGCATTACATTCCTCAAATGTGATGTTCCCCTGGAGGTTTCTTCCGATGCGCAGGTGCCTGCTTGCATATCCCTACTGCGCATGTATGTGGCAGTCCTCCCTTATAAAAGCAAGAGCATGGACGCTTTCGGCATTCATTTTACTCTCAATATGTCAGGCGGTGACTCGAGAGGGGAGGCAGGGCGGGAGTTAGGTTAAGTACGTTTTAGGCAAAAAGAAACCATTTTTAGCCGGCCGGCCTATAAACCATTTTTAGCCGGCCTGGCTGGTGGCCGGCAAAATGTTCTTTCTTAACCAAATAATTTTAGTATTATCAGTCGACCTCGTCAGAGTCTGGTGGCGGGCACCGCCCTGACAAGCACCCCGCGATGTATCCAGGTGTTCCCCCCAAAATTTTAGAATGATAAAGAAAAATTTGCACTTTACTCAGAACAGCATGGAAACAGGGACTTGGATCTCTTTCGTAGGGATTGGTGGCCCTGAAAACGACCGTTGTTTGTGGGTCTTGCTTCCATCTGGATGGCTTGCTTCCTTCATGGATGGCTTGCTTCTGCTTCGTTCTGAGTGCTTAATGGGATTTTGACCACGGTTCAGGCTGTGACGATTGGTCCTAGCCGGTGTTGTCCAGTTTCTTCCCTTGACATATCCCTCAAGTAGTGGGAGGTGAAGGTTGATTGATGGCGCCATGATGCTGCTGCCACGATTTTTTCTATTGGGATGGCCTTGTGGTGAGCCCATGACGTGGAGATTGCTCTTACTTCATGAGCTGTCACCCTCATGCTCTCATTCGTGGCTTGTTTTTCATATACTGCCTCGATTGTTTTCTTGAACCATCGTGACACCATGGCGGCTGAGATTTCGCCGGTTTGGGGATCCACTGGTAAAAATAGTTGGTTTCTGCCTCGACGGATGTCTTCGTGACGTGTCCGGGCTATGTAAAACCGTAGTGCTCTGACTGGGCAAAGAAGGCGTTCAGGTTCGTTGCCTACTAAGGTGGATAGGACCGGAAAAGTAATTGGTTTTGGAGGTTCTAAAGGTTTTTGTGTTTTTGCTCTGAAGGTTAATCTTGGATATAGTGTAACAGAGGAAAAGTTGGGTCCGAAAATGCAGTATGCTGGATCTGCTGAGAGGGCTTGAATCTCAGAACATCGTAGGCTGGCTGCTAGGGTGACACGGAAGACAGTTTTACGGGTCATGAGATGGAGGGAACCGTCTTGCTATGGTTCGTATGGTTCTTCCATGAGGGACTGAAGGACTAGGGATAGGTCCCAGTCCGTTATTGTTCTTCTGGTTGTGGGTCTTTCATTTTCGAATGAGCGTAGAAGGGCTGAAATGCGGTACTCATCGAGTAAGTTGGTATTGTTGGCGGCCTTAAAGACCGTGTTTAGGGCTGAGCAATAGACCAGGATTGTGGAGCTTTTGAGTATGTCGACGTTGAACAAGTCAGTGAAGAAGTTTAGAAGGGGTGGGTTGATTGGATTAGTTTGTTTTGTGATACACCAACTAGGGATGTGCAATACTCGAAAAATTCGTGCCGAGCCGAGTACGAAACTTGTAGACGAACTCGGCTCGCGTCCGTACTCTAATCCAGCGAAAATGTGATAACTTCGCCAATTTTTGACCGATTTTGACATTCCTACATACCAAATCGAGCGTCTCGGCGAAAGCTATCCAGCGGTGCAGATTAAAAATCAGTAACTGAAACCATTTTCAAGTTATGTCCTTAAAACTGAAAAACCATGACCAACTAAGCACCATCTTTGTTTTTACTATCTTAACAAATTAAAGAGAAACTTGCAAACAAAATATTTCCATCAAATACTCAAACTCGGCTCGATACTCGATTCTTCTGCTGTAAACTCGGCTCGGCTCGACTCGAATTAAAATTTCTCTACTCGCACATCCCTAACACCAACAAATCCATTTGGACCAGTGGCTGTCATACATCCGGTTAGTGGAGCCCCCGGTTGCTTTTGAGGCAATGCGTTCGACCTCCTCTTGGTGAATTCCAGCCTTTTTGAGGAGTTTGACGATAGTAGCCACCCGTGTAGGTTGAGGTTTGCCAGGTTCGGGTGTAGCTTTGATCCTTTCTGTTGTGATAGAAGATCTGGTTGAAGAGGTAGACTTCTTGGAGTGTCGACTACTAGGTCTAGAAGGAGTGGGAACCACGCTGCTGATGGCCAAAGTGGGGCTATGAGCAGGAATACGCTCTGACTTTCTTGTATTTTTTGAAGAACTTGTGGAAGGAGCTTGAAGGGTGGGAAGAGGTAAGCGAATAGGTTGTGCCATGGGAACGTCAGGGCGTATACTGCTACTGCTGTTTCGTCCGGAATCGGGCTGATGTGGAGGGGAAGTCTGGCTTTGTGCTTCGTGGCGAACAGGTCCAACATCGGAGTGCCCCAGATGGTGAAAAGAGATTCGCAAATGAATTTCTTGAGGCACCATTCGCCCATCGGTGGTTTCCGGCGTGACAGAGTCGGCAATCACATTCCTGTTGCCTGGTATGTGGAGAGGCAAGAGTGTAATGTTGTGTGGAATGCATAGGTTGAAAATTTCTGAAATTAGTTTGTGCAGGGATCTGAATTTCGTTCCTCCTTCCTTCCTGATGTAGGCCAGGGCTGTCATGTTGTCGGCCTGGACCTGGATTGTTTTGTTTTAGATCAATGGGAGAAGTGTTGTAGAGCGAGCAGGATCGCTCGGAGCTCGTGGGTGTTGATGTGGTCTTTGCATGTTGAAGGCAAAGGCCCGAAAGTTCCTGAGTTCCTAGATGTGTACCCCAGCCGGTTTTCGATGCATCTGTGGAGGATGAGTAGGTCGGCTGGGGATTCGTGAAGAGATTGTGTCTTCGTGAGGTTGGTGACGTCCGACCACCATAGAAGGGAGTCTAGAGGAAAGTCGGAACTGAAGGGAATGAGCTTGTCTGGTTGTTCCTGGTTGATCGCCCAGTTGTCTATGCGATGGTGGTGAAGTAGGCTGACCATCCAATGGCCGTAGGGGATGAGGTTCGTCATTGCATCCATTTTCCTGATGAGGGAGTTTAATTCCCGGGGAAAAAAGCTTCTTTTCGACCGAAAGAGGCAGATGTGTTGAAGGAGGTCCTCTATCCGTGCTGAGGAGGGAGCAATTCTTGCTGTTTGGAGGTTGAAGGAGGCCCCTAGGAAGGTGAAGATTTGGGCTGGCGTTAGACGTGACTTTTGAGTAGTTTATTCCGAAGCCCAGCTGGTTTAGCAGGGAGATGATTTTGTCTTTGCTTCAGGGTGAAAGGGTCTGGGTTGTTGAGAGCCCAGTCGTCCAGGTAGGCGCTGGCTTGGATTTGGTGTTGATGAAGGTTTGCCAGTATTGGTTTGAGAACCAGTGTGAATATTCTTGGAGCTGGGCATTTAGACCGCAGGGAAGACAACGGAATTCGTAAACCTTTCGGTTGCAGATGAAGCAAAAAAGGTGGGTGATTGCCGGATGGAGGGGAACGTGAATGTTGGCATCTTCCGGGTCAATTGAGACTGTCCAGTCGTTTTGTTTGAATGAAAGACGGATGAACTCGAGAGTTTCCATCTTGAAATGGTCGTTTTGAATGTATTGTTGAGAGGTTTCATGTTGAAGATCAGACGGGAGCATCCTGACTTCTTTGGTCGGGTGAATATGGAGCTGTAAAAGCCTGGGCCCGGCTTGTGGCATTCCCTTATTGCTTCTTTCCGCAAGAGTTCCGAGACTTCGAACGAAAGGGATGGTGTTATTGGTGGAGAAAATTCCCATGGAGGGGAGGGTAAGAGTGGTGGATGGTTACACAAAGTCGGCCAAAAGCCATGTTCTATGATGGATTGAATTTCCTTGTTTCGAGTCAGGGTTTGCTAAGCTGGAAAAATGAGGCGAAGTCTTGCGCCGACTGGAAGGCAGGAAAGGCGGGAGGCGTCACTGTTGGTTCTTGCGAAAGGAGCTCCTGCTCCCTGGTGACGAGTAGCGGCTCGTTTCTGCTGGTTGCATTGGCCGGAACGGGAGCGGGGCTGATCCAACCGAAAGGGCTGTGGATTTCTCGGCTGAAAGGAGTAGGAGTCGTTCGGACGGGATGTTTGTGCTGTGGCCGTGGATTTGTTCCAATCGTCGGAAGCAGGTCGAGGATAGGGTTGTTTATTCTTCTGAAAGGAGCGGTTAGTAGAAGGGTTGTGTTTTTGTAGCTTTGGCTTTCTTGAAATGTCTAAATGAGGAGCGAGGGTCGGGATAAGACCTCGGAAAAGGGTATCCGACTCGTGTATGGTTGGTTGCGGAGACGGTGTCTCGTGGAGACGTTCCAAGTTGTTTGCAGACGAAAGGGCAATCTCTTGAAGGAGGAGTGTGTTGTTAAAAACGGCTCTGGTTGCCCAGTTTAGAGCGATAAGTTGCGAAGCTTGCCTTCTGGAAGAGTTGTATGGTCAGGGACGAAAGGTTGTGTATTTCTTCTGGGCTTGCGTCCGCAGATAGTTTCTCACACAGGGCGTTGACCGCTGTGTTGAGGGCGTCGGCTTGTGAAGCAGCCTGAAGACTCAGCCGAAGGCATTTGTCGTTCTCATAGAGGACAAAGGTCGTGATGTCGGCTTTCTTGGGAATGCCGAGGAGGGAGCCTTCGTTCCGCAGGAGGCATGTCAGTAGCGTTGTAGATTGGCCTAGGTGGTTGCTTGGCTTGGGAGTCCTTGTCCCGAAGGGCAAACCCAAAATCTGTCTTCTGGCCCCGGTTAATAATAGGAGCGTCAGCTGCTTGGGAAGGCTTGAAAAGAAAGCAATCGGGAACAGTCTCTTCAACGGTTTTGAGCAGTGCAGCCAGTGCAGTGGGAGTGTTTGATCGTCAGCGGCTTCATCCGGGAAGTGGATCCTCCTGCCGGACGAAGGAGAGATGGCGGGCAAAGGGATCGCAGTAGAAGCCGGAGGGTCCGGTAGCAGAGGGGGCCTCGCTCGGGAAGGAGAGGTGGCCTTACGTTTCTTCTGGGCGCCCGAAGGGGAAGTAGTGCCACGTTTGTGAGATTCGTGGCTGGAGATTAAAATGATCCATCCATTCTTGGGTGCTGGCGTGTCTGACGGAAGACGAGCACGAAGGAGGCGGCATGGGATTATCTTGCATCTTTTGGACGGTTTCTTTGACGATAATCCGAACTTCACTACGAGAGACACTCTGGCCCCTTCGTGAGGAATTGGACGACAGATCCAACGGCGAGTTGCGGGAAGCCGCCGTGGGACGACAGAGGATCCTTTTAGCGGTCCAGTAGTGGTCCTTCGCACGTTGAAAATCATCACGAAGGGAGGATAAATCCATCGGCTCTGCAGGCGGAGTGCGTTGGCCAGGTTGGAGGGGAGAGTCCAAAAGGACATTAGCACTGGCGGACGGGGCTTCGGTGAGGGTGATGGCAGCGAGGTCGGGGGCGAGATCCAACGATTGCCAAGGTTGAAAGCAATTGTCTTCGGACGAATGAGAGCATGAGGGGGAGCAATAGGTGAAGCAGGAGCTTCGGATGCGGCGGCCATCATCGGTGTAGAATCCAATTTCCGTGCGAAAAGCGGGGAACTTCGGCGCGAGGTGGCGTGAGACATCTCTGGAGGAAAATGAATGCCGAAAGCGTCCACGCTCTCGCTTTTATAAGGGAGGACTGCCTTGCACACGCGCAGTAGGGATGTGCAAGCAGGCGCCTGCGCAACGGAAGAAACCTCCAGGGGAACATCACATTCGAGAAATGTAATGCTAAAATTATCAGGTAAATATGTTTTGGCAATAAAGAAAGAAGGTTATGGCAGCACGCATCGAATGAAAATTGATTATTCCGATCCGATAGAATGTTGTCAGCACCGATAAAATATGAGTGTCTGTTATCACAAGACAATTTGTCACGGTAAAGGACCATAGGTTAGTACTAAGGCTATACCGATCCAATCCTGCCAATCCAATCATCGCCGATCGGAGCGTAATCGGATCCATCTGCAAAATTATCATATTTTACCAGTAACCAATCCGATCAAACCAACCACAAACTTATACAGATGCTATTATATTTCATTTGCTACATCGTATTTGTAATAATGAAGTTGCAATTTGTTAGCATCAACTTGTTAGCCACAAAGGTTTTTTCGTGATCGCAATGTGGAGAAACAATTTCGATCGCTTAAGTCATCGCTGGACACCGTGCTTCCCACTGGTGGCTTTCTCACTGAATCATGCAAACGATGCAATGTTTCCATTCGTTCTTCTGGTTCTGCCCGCTAAATTTCATGTCAAATAAAGAAAAGTTCAATGAAAACTGAGATTTGTCAAATTTTATTTCTAACTACGAGTTAGAAGTACTGCACTTTTCGTCCGGCAAGCCACTCCACCAAGATATATATAGGCCTAAGGGTATGCGTCGTATGGAAAATGAAGTTTGTGGCTGAAGTCTTCGGGCTTTTTTAAAATAAATTTTTGTTTTTGATCAGTAGATTTTTTTATTTGATCGGATCAGAATGATCGATCGGCAAGGTTCACTTTTCTCTTCCGATCGGATTGAAAGCAAAGCTGTTGATCGGTAGAGCTTTAGCTAGTACTACTAAAAATATCATTTGTGAAAATACACTTTTTAATATATGGCCTAATTTCCAGACCAAATGAGTAACTGGACATACCGTTTCTTGCTTAAGTTGCTGAATAGCAGTATTTGCCCCATCCCCTGCATCAATCTTCACATAAAGATCAGTTATTTCTCTTTCCAATCGCTCGGTTGTATCTTGGTTACGAAGTAATTTATTTTCTAATTCTTGAGTTTTTATCTCCCTACAAAGAGCACAGAAAGTGTTTTTATAATAAATAAATAATGGCAGATTCAAATTGTATTGTGAAACCAGTTACCTGCTTTCCTTTTGCCGAGTTTCTTCGTCTAGCTGGTTTTGTTTCTCCCAGAGCTGAGTTCTGAGGTTATCACATTCAGTTATCTTGTTTTGTAACAAAAATTGTATTATTATTTGGATAAAAACGCATGGCCAGTTAACACTTTTTGTCGCTAGCTGTATTTAAGGTAAAGACAAGTAACTTCCACAATCGGAGTGGAAGTTGGCAGATTTCAAAAAATAGCCGAGTTCGCAGCATTCCATAAAACCCGCAGAAAATCTTAAAACGTAATTTTTAACATAAAATTAGTATTTACTTTTCCTAAAATGTTTACATTTAATTTGGGCTGATTGTATTTACAAAATGCTCATGTCCAAAACCTCAAGCCTTTGGGCGATATTTCTCGGCTCTGCTTTCAGGTTATGCTCTGCCAACCTCCCGGCAGCACCACCACTTCACACTTTTGTTTCGTGAAACCCTTGGGTTCAACGAGGGCGGGGATGGTTAGTGGGTTCCTTAAAGGTCAGCGTTTTAGGATAAGTAACACTATTTTCATGGTTAAAATTTCGTTTTCACTTGCACCCAAAAATGTTTAACTTTAACTTGGGCAAACTGGTGGGTTAAGACGAACCCTGAGCCTTAGAACTATAACTAACCAAGCATCAGTA
Organism: Lithobius niger; assembly: GCA_023313725.1. NCBI lineage: Eukaryota > Metazoa > Arthropoda > Chilopoda > Lithobiomorpha > Lithobiidae > Lithobius > Lithobius niger. The sequence goes on along the minus strand of JAHWFP010050046.1, from coordinate 41,529 downwards.
AAAAAAATGAAAAATTAAGGTACCTACCGCTTATCCATGTCTTCATTTGACTGATAGTTACCGGCCTGCAATGCACCTCCCCCCATTGTTATGTTTGTCTAATTTTCCCTTTGTACAAGTCACACTAACACCTCATCCAGTGGTATTCTGCGGCAAAAAGTTTAGAGGAAGCCAGTACCCTCAGTTCATGAGCTCGCACTGATGGGAGGATTTCTACGTGACTCCGCAACACTGGCATCCCCTCTGTGTTTTGTCAGGCAGATCTACTGCACTAACTCTGGGGGTGAAAACATACCTCCACCAATCCTCAACTCTCAGGATCCAGTTCAAAACGAGGTATTTTGAGTACTGTGAAACTGGGGGCTTCGTTGATACCAGAGTCTTCCGGGTAGAATTGATCCATGCCTCTTGGATTGACGACCCCATGGCAGTCCTCACTGGTTGATGGTGAATTCCTTGGTCGCTTCTAGATAAAACCGATTTGTTTCTCACGTTGTTGACCGACTTCAGGGCAGAGCGCGCTGATGACCATTGGCTTGGAAGGTCGTCTAACCTTTGCTTTTTCTGCCTGCAAATCTGGAGGAAACTGGAGGGTGACTCTCGACCAGTCCTTCGAGAATCTGAGCAGTCACCCTCTCTGAAGAGACGATGAGTCACTGACTGGTTGGTGCCACCATGGCTACTAAGAAAACCTAGTGACAGATGCATGCAGGAAGACGAATAGAGGGAGCCCTGGGCAGGCTTAACAGGACTAGAGGAAGATTCCACGCCGGGAACAGTTGACGAATTACGGGTAGAACGTTAACAAACATTAGAACCAATCTCGAGATTAATGTGACATTCACTGTCACCTCCTTCCAAATGCAGGAAATCACCAAATTGATTACCGAACAACACCCCTTTCATGGCTATTGTGGAGAGTCCAGATTGGAATAGGTGCTTTAAAAACTGTGCTAAACTTGTGACCGCCAGCTCGCATGGGTCCACCACTTCCGATTCGAACACATAACCGGTAACCAATTTCCCCACTTCTCCTCATACACCTTTAGACCCAACCCGTCAAAGGGAATGAAACAAAACCTGCGACTGAAGAAGGTGGCTTGGGTCAGGCTTGAGACCTGCAACTTGACGACCTGCAACTTTTAAATGTTGGCTTTAAACTTCAAGGAATGTTTTCTAGATGGAGAAATTTCCCTTTTCTCTGGCACTCTCCTAGTTAAAATTACGTATTCCTGATGGATCTCCCCCTTTTCGGGAACTGAAACTAACTATCCGAATGAAAGTGTTTTTATGTTTCCTAGATGGAAGAGGCTCTACTCTTTCCTCGGGCAAACCCTGAACTAGACATGCCCTTAGGCTTAAATTTTCCAGACAGAAGGGGACTTTTCCCGGGCACTTGCCGAACTGGAAGATTTCCTCTTCTTGTCACTACTTTCCGAACCTTTACGTGACAACTTGGTAATGTGACATGGCGACTTTTTGACTTCGCGACGTATGTGCTTCTTGACGATAGGGTTGTGCGAGTAGAATAATTTTAACTAGCTGCATCCCCGGTGTAACATACACCGGTCTAGGTCTAGCCGGTTCCCGCATACCTTAGCGAAATACTTTATTGAGCAGCATGAAATGAAAAAGCCCCAATGGCCACTTCTGTCCCCCTCTCCCCACATTCCCCCACTGCATGGTCAGATTTCCCCCATGCACCTACTCCCTGGTATCCCCTTTCCCACCCTGCTCCACCCCAAATCCCCATTGTGTGGTCTGAATATCCCCCCGTCCCTGCTTCCCCTGCCTATGAACCCCTGCTGTTTTGTTTTCGTAGGGAATTCAATGTCTTTTTTGAATGGAGGATGCCACTGTTATGTTGTGAATTGCCTGTTTCTCCTTTCTGATACCAAGCACGATAAACCCAACAACGATCATTCATGCAGTGATTGTTACTTGAAAGCCTTTAAGTCAGCTCTATGAGCTAGCATTTCGTTTGTGACCGATTGTTGCAGGACGCAACCGTTCACATCGTCTAGGGCTCGCTTTTTGTCTTTGCTACCGTGGCAAGAATGAACCTGCTCAAGCAGTATTTCGTTTGCTACTGATTGTTACAGACATTGTAGGTCGCTCGCCCTCTTTCATTGTAGTGCATGATGATTTTGCTCAGTGCCACCGAAGCATGATGATTTTGCTAAGTGCCACCCAAGCCTATTATACAGGGTGAGGCAACTGAAGTGTCCTGCAACAATGTCTTCTAAAGACGTGTAATTAACTCAAATCGAAATACCTACCAATACTGAGCAAACCCGGGCGGAAGTAATGTCTGCTGTAAATATGACCTTAAAAGATGCTTTCAAGGTCATCCCAAAGTTAACTCCGAAACTAGCCAAGATAACGGCATGAAGTAAATTAGAAAGTTGTTTAGGATCATGAACCCAGGCCAACACAGAAAACGTAACAGAAATCGTGCCATAAACAAGGAAGATATGGACAAAACAATGCGTGTAGTGCAGGAAAGCCGGTCAAAGGCAAGCAATACCTTATTAGTAATTGTACAGCTGCCTCCTGGCTGGTTTCTCTGTAACTGCTAATTGTTTCGCGTACGATCTAGGGAAACTATAATATCGATGGTTAAAATGACCTTGGGGAATGCTTTGAAGGTCATCCAAAATGCATCTCGTATACGAAGCAAGACAGGAAATAACTTCCAAATAGGAAAGTGCTGACCACCATGTAGTTAGTATTATTGCCAAGCAAGATCTTATTGCCTGATAAGGAAAATAAAAGGAACATCTCTCTCATTTGGGGATGTGGGAAACTAATTAATGTAGGATGTGTTCGAAGTACCCACCCGCAGCAGTTATGCAGTGTTGCGCTCGCTGTGCACTACTGCCGCGAACAGCACGAAGTTGCGCACGAGTAATTGAGGCACAACACTCACGGATCCTATTCTCCAGGTCATTAATACTGGCAGGCAATGTTTGATAAACCTGTTCCTTAACGTGCCCCCAAAGAAAAAAGTCAAGTGGTGACAGATAAGGAGACTTGCTGGCCAGCTAACAGGTCCTCCCCGTCCGATCCATGCAGCTGGGAACAACGTATTAAGGTGATCGCGGACATCACCGTGAAAGTGAGGGGGAGCACCATCATGTTGGAACATCATGTCACGTCGTCTAGCAAGTGGTAAATTGTCCACAAAAGGTTCAACTACTTCTCGCAAGATAATTTGCGAATACAGAGCCCCAATTAACGTGCCTTGGTAGAAAAAGGGGCCCACCAGCCGGTCTCCCTTTACACCACACCACACGTTGACGCGCCAATTAACCTGGTGTCGTGTTTCCTGGAGCCAGTGCAGATTATCCACACTCCAATAGTGGGAATTATGCGTATTGACGACCCCATCGCGAGTAAATTGAGATTCGTCTGAGTACAGAATGTTGTCAACAAATTTCTCACGTTTCTGTACTTTGTTCAATAACCAGTTGGAGAGGTCAACACGTTCTGGATAGTCACGTTTCTCAAGTCCTTGATGACAGTGCACATGGTAAGGGTGAAAATGGTGATTCCGTAGGATTTTTAGCACTGATCGCTGACTTATTCCACTTTCATGCGAAATCGCCCTTGAACTTGTATGTGGATTTAATTGGCAATACACTGTTACGGCAGCTGCATTAGCATCATTTGTGGCAGGTCGTGGCCGTTCAGGTGGTGGTCGTTTTTTAAGTGATCCAGAACCGTTTGCTTGCGCAAGCAGTCGTACAATATTGTTCCTCGGAGGTTGCTGCACACCAGGAAATCTTTGTCCAAAATCTTGGGCAGCTCGTGTTGCATTTCTGTTGCATTCACCATAAATTATTATCATCTCAACATACTGCTCACTTGTGTATGGAGCCATGATTATTATGTAAATACATCCTAATTTCTAATTACCATAAAGGTTGTTTTAGCAGTTAGGGCTTCATTCTTCACATCCTCAAATGAGAGAGATGTTCCTTTTATTTTCCTTATCAGGCAATAAAATCTTGCTTGGCAATAATACTAACTGCATGGTGGTCAGCACTTTCCTATTTAGAAGTTATTTCCTATCTTGCTTCGTATAAGAGATGCGTTTTGGATGACCTTGAATGCATTCCACAAGATCATTTTAGCCGTTGCTACTAAGTTTCCCTAGATCATACGCGAAACAATTAGCAATTACAGGGAAACCAGCCAGAAGGCAGCTGTGCAATTACTAATAAGGTATTGCTTGCATTTGACCGGCTTTCCTGCACTACACACTTAGTTTTGCCCATATCTCTCTTGTTTATGGCACAATTTCTGTTACGTTTTCTGTGTTGGCCTGGGTTCATGATCCTAAACAACTTTCTAATTTACATCCGTTATCTTGGATAGTTTCGGAGTTAACTTTTGGATGACCTTGAAAGCATCTTTCAAGGTCGTATATACAGCAGACATTACATCCGCCCAGGTTTGCTTAGTATTGGTAGGTATTTCGATTTGAGCTAATTACACGTCTTTAGAAGACATTGTTGCCGGACACTTCAGTTGCCTCACCCTGTATATATAGATTTGAGTCAAGCTGAGCCAATTTTGCAACAGAGGAATCAAGAATCGCGCCGAGTTCGAGTATTTGGTTAACACACTTATTTTGCAAGTGTCTTTTATATTTGTTAATGTAATAACTGCTGTGCGGGTCAACGTCTACAACTAGTTTTCCAGTTTTTAAGATTTAACTTTAAAATGGTTTACGCTAGCGGCTTTTAATTTGCACCCCCGGAAAGCTCTCATTGAGACAATGAATTTGGTAAATTCGAACGTCAAAAATCTGCAAAGTTATTACATTTTCACCGGATATGAGTTTTCAGAGTATGGGTGAAGCGACGAGCCGAGTTCGAGTTTAAGTTCGTACTCGGCTCAAAGTTTTCGAGTATTGCACATCCCTACTTGGCAGGCAACAAGGAAGTGACAGGCGACATCGTAACCTTGTATTCAACACCAACTGTTTTTTTCCACTGCCGAAAAGCTTAGATCCTTGACTAAAACTCCTTCCCCCGTTATGTTATCTCTGGCAGTAGAACTGGACGAATTAAACTGGATGGCGGGAGAGTCACTCCCACTGTCGAGCCTCTCCGTAGGCGCTCATCTTGGTTCGCATTGTTGCCTATAAAGCGGAGTTCTCCAATTCCTTCGCCACTTCAGCTGCAATTAATCAGTGTCTTGAAACCATTAAACATTGAATGTAGTGTGTTGGCGAAACTTCGTACGGCTTAACGCGAAAATCACACAACCTGAAACATCGGCAACTCGTTGGCAACACGAGTTGTTAACGTTTCTCCAGGTGCAGGCCTTCCAGTGAACTTTGTAGGACTTTTCCAGAAAAAAAGTAGGACAACAGGAGCAACAATAATACTGTACAAATAAGTTACAGTCTCGCACTTGTCTTGCTTATATAGTTGCAATGGCGCACTGATTTTTTTCTGCCCATCTTTCTTTAAAATATAGTCTTTTACAGTTCTCAGTCCGATGGAGCTTTTGTGTAATGATATGCACCCTGATGTCATCAGCACATTTTTAAGCGAGATTCCTCATTCAACACCAGCGTTTCCATGAGCTAAAGTGAGGCCGCATTTTACATGTTTTGCTAAGTGAGGTTACGTTTTCATTCGGCCCCTTCAGTTCAAATATTTTTTTTTAGTAAGAGTCAATTCTTCGTAATTAGTTCAACTTATGTTTTTCAACTTTTACAAGTCATCGGAAACATCAGAATCAATTGCGTAACATTTTCATTCATCTATTCCCCTGTCTGTTTCAAGTGGCTGCAAGGGATGCCCCATCATTGTAAGTATCCGCTGAAGTGCTTGTTGCAGAGATTTTGTCTTCTTTGCAACCCATGTACATCATATGCAGTCAAATGGTCCAAGACGCTCCAATTTTTTGAAAGTGGCGTCTTTTCTGTTTCAGAACCAATTTACATTTTTCGTTTAGCAAGAGATTTTTTTCTTCGCTTACATTTATTGCCAAGAGAGTACTGCATGTGACATTCTCTAGAACTTCTGGTTTTATAAATTGCCTGAGACATTATAATACAAGATCATTTAGTTTGTGTATAGACTATGTGCACCAAAGTAACTTATTTCTTTCTGTAAGAGTGTCATCAGAAAATTACCGAAGAATTCACAGCAGATATCTGAAACTGCAGTTTTGGAAAAGAAGTAGAAGCCTTGAAAACTGTAATAATTTTCTTGTAACAATCTGATTGGCTCAGCTTTGTTAGTTCAGATTGTATTTGGAGCCAAAGCTTGCTTTGGGCTAGTCTAAGTTGGGTATGGAACGTCACAACTGCTCATGCGCTATCTATTTTTAGGTTTTTATGACTTTTTGTTAGTCTTGTGTGAGTGCCTGCTCAGGCTTGTTGCTTTTGTTTGAGCGCCCGCTCGTCGTTAATTTCGTGGTTTATTTTCGTTGCTGTTTCAATATTCCTGCATCAATCCACCGTCATGGATACATCAGCCTCATCCAATTCAAGTGATGGCAAAACAGTGTGTCGCGGCCGGCCAACTAAGCGAAATGTGCCATCCAGTGCGACGAACTTGGACAGTTCTGACCCTGCTAATTGGACCACGTCCGAACTTCGAAGTAAACTTGCGAAAATGGACATTGTCGTGCCGTCGGGTGTAAAACGAACTCTGCTCATTCCATAACTCAAAAATAATATGATTAGCTCATTCCATAAACTTAAACTCATAAACTGCTGCCCCCGATGAGTTTATCTGCTGCCCCCGGCATCTGAACGTCTGCTCATTTACTTTGCAGCATTTTGTTTTTCTGTGCGGCGTCTCAAACACGGCACTATCAAGCTCTACCTGTGTGGTATTCGTTTTGCCTTTTTGCAGCACGGCCTCCCCAGTCCACTGTGCAATACTGCGGGTTTAACCTACCCGGCACTGGCTACGGTACTTCGGGCTATCAAGAGAACATCAGTTTCTGTTAGAAAACCCCGCCTTCCGATCACCGCTGACATCCTACGTAATTTAGTGTTGACCCTACGACAAGGAGTGTTTTCCCCATTCATCGATGCTATGATGGAGGCAGCGTGTACTACTGCTTTCTTCGCCTTCCTTCGTTGTGGCGAATTTACGGTTCGCTCGGCCTTCGATTTTCGCATCAACCTCTCCATATCCTGTGTTGCCTTGGACCCCCGGGCGGTGTCTGCCTGCGTTAAACTGCAGGCTTCCAAAACGGACCCTTGCCGACAGGGTATCGAGATCCACTTGTTCTGCACCGGCCAATTAATTTGTCCTGTCCATTCCCTGGCAGCCTACATTCAACGTAGGGTAAGTGCTGCTACCCATGCAACAGAACCTTTCTTTCTCCAAGATGGTGGGAGGCCGTTGTCTAGAGCCTTCTTCATCGCCAAGTTGAAGATACTTCTGCAGCAGATAGGCCTCAACCATACCCTTTACAATGGACACTCCTTTCGTATAGGGGCTGCCACCTCTGCCGCCAAGGCTCAAGTTGAGGACCACTTGATCAAGACCCTCGGTAGATGGGCATCTGACTGCTATGTGCGATACATTCATACCGAACCTAGCTCGCTACAGCTAGCCCAGCTACGCATGTGCGCTAGTTAATGCCTAGACCTCCTAGCCTCGTTTTTGTTTGTTTGTTTGGATGTGTGTTATCTTGGTGTATGTATATGTGCTGGTTTTTTTTCTTTCTTTCTTTTCAGGTGACTGGGAGAAAGCAAGAAAAAAAAAGTTTATACCTCCTAATAATTTTTAACTCTTTTGTCCTCCGGGTTTGTGGTTACTGGTCGTGCTTTTTTTTTTGTTGACTGTGCTGTATCTGTGCTTATATATTTTTGTTTCTAGGCCTTTCCGCTGGGGGTTGCCTTGTGGCATTATTTGTATTAGATTTTTATCATTTTTTGAGAGGATGATCTTCCTTCCTTCTCACATCCTCTTTTGGGGGCCCGACACCCGTTGGGTATCGCCTTGGCATTAGTACGTCCTTCCCTGCTCCGCAGGAATAGGACTCCCCTCTGGCCCCCAAAAGGCTCATCTGCTGTACCGGCCTGATGCGGGGAAGGTGCAGTACATCCGTGCTCACCCTACTTGCGTCCCACAAGGTCGTGCAGTCAGACCGGGTCTCTTTGGGTCTGCCCAGAGCGGCATCTTTCTTCGGGGGCGGTGATCCACGAGTCCGCCCCATTTTTTGCCACATTTCATGTTTTTTTTTTTATGATAATAAACAGTTTTACCATATACTTGTGTTCGTGTCGTTTCATACCATTGCTTAGATTTTGGTCTGCGTCTGTACTGAGTTTCACAAACTTCAGCATGTGATGCATTTTAAACTTTTTAAAAGTAGGAAAAGTAGGACATTTGTTAAAAAGTAGGACATTCACCAAAAAAGTAGGAAAAGTACTAAGTAGGACAACTGGAAGGCCTGCAGGTGGCAACTACAGATGCACCGATGTGCACCGGACATTGGAAATCGGCCTTTTTTGGCTGCATCGGTCATCGGAACATCGGCATCGGTTTTAGGCAGCAGATGACAAAACATCGGAGATCCACAAATTTATAAATCATTTTGTGACAGTTGTACTTGCACCTAATTTCCGGGAGCTAAATTTTAGGCCTACAGAAAATTTTAATTTTATTTCAGAAATCCTCTTAATTATTTTTGACTTAATGAAAAATGTAACTTGTTTCATTTTACTTTCTTAAACATCGGAGCCCACGTTATCGGAATCGGTTATCGGCCGATGTTTTTTCAACATTGGAATCGGAATCGGCATTTGAGCACATCGGTGCATCCCTAGTGGCAACTTATAGAAACATTCTTTTTTCCCAGGTAGACATTGTCCCTCGGCCAGTTGAATACAAAGTAATAACTAACGTGAACACACTGGTCTATATCCCAACAAAAAAGGACGAGAAATTGGTGAAGGTTAGTGTAAGACCAAATTAAAGTTATCATTTTTGACGCAAGTGTAAACTAGGTTTCCTGTGTAAATCGTCAAAATACCTCCTAAAATCTATCAAAATCATACAAATACAGGCACTTTTTTTGTTGGCGTTAATATTTTTTTATAGTTAAAAGTACTATACACCAAAACTTCTCCTGTGGTGTTGCTAGCACTTTAAACAGGAATACCTTACTATTTCGCTTCTATAAAGAAGTTAAGCGCTTTTGTCTGTAAGTTTAATTCAAGCCAGTGTTGTGCGTAAGGCCAGCTCCATTTGCATGCAATATAAGTCTGCAGAATAACTAAAAAAGAAAGTACTCAATATTTGGTCTAACTCAATGCAGAAATTGTTGAGGATGTGTTTAAAGTTTTTGTGGAAATTACTTGTCTCTTAACTTCAAAAATACTTTTTTAATTCATACATACAAATGGTTTTAACAATGTATATTACCTACCTGCTGCTGAAATTGGCTTTGCATTGTGTTCAGCTGTCGACTAAGGCTATCAACATGAGCATCTTTTTCTTGTAAAAGGTTTGTTGACTGTAAAACAAATACATTCTTGTACACTAAGAAATCATAATGAAGGTAATTACAAAAAGGCTGTAAATAGCTATAGCTGGTTAAGGGGTTGCAGCGTTGAAGTGGCTTCTTGCAACAAAATTTTAATTCATGGCCTTGAAAATAAATCTGAAAGTTTACAGCTGGGATCAGATATTAAAAGTACACGTTAACTATACTTTTACTTTCCCTTATCTGGCTCATGAATTTTGGACACTGACCTAAGCCCATGGAAAGAAAATATTTTGGTTCTCGGACTTTTTTTACTAGCCAAAAAATTACCCGGTGACCAGGCTTTTATTTTTATTTTTTATTACAGTTTCAAACTAAGTAACCCATCATCTCAAATTGGTTCTTTCTGTTTAGATTGTGGTAGTAAATTTCTAAACTATTTCAAACTACAACTAAACCCAATGCTAGGTGGATAACTTATGAGCAAGGAAGCTCATTTCTCTCAAAAGCTTTTCGTAAGTAACCTTTTGTGGGTAGGAGTCGCACGAATATTTGAATATTCGTTCGTTAAGAGCATATTCGATTATGATATATTCCATTCGAATATTCGCAAATTAAAGTTCTGTGTAAGGCCATTTAAAAAAAAAAAAGAAGTTAGTTTCTCAAGCCCCGCCGCACGGACTCCAAACCCCCCGCACCGACCTTTTTTTTTTGGTTTACGGCAAACAGAATTGTCAACTCACGAATTTTGAATTAACCGGACTTTTTTGTGTGCGAGTGTTTGTAATTCAACTATTTCCTACGTCGATTTGTGAAAATGAACGGTGTGTAGGCGATTATCACTGCAAAAACGTGTGCAACGGCACAACAAGTGATCAACGACAGCAAAGAATACAGATAGTTAAGAAGCGCCAATAGCCTAGTTTCCAAGAACATGACCAACCTTCCGGATAAGGCACTATATCATGCTAACATCACAACTTCCTTGCAAGAGTAAAGCGGGGTGGGCTATTGCCGCTTCTTTGAAAGACAGCGGCGCTGCTTGGTCGAGTCATGCAATGCATCGCGTGCACGGATTGGCTCTTGGCTTGGCACGCGACCGAGTTAAAGGCAATCGTGGACGCTCTAACCTAAAGCTTTTGGTATTGCTCGGTTTGGTTTCCATTTTTTATTTATTAGAACCGTCTTGGATCACCGGATTACTTTACGAATGCAAGTGCGTTAGGCATATCGCTTTTATGTTTGTTTACGTTCAGCCATGTTCAGCTCGTGTATAAATCGATCGAAATTCACCCGTGGGGAATTTTAGGTGGCTAGGAACAAATTGCACCGTATTGCAGCTTTACCATAGTATCATAAACAAAACATTGGATCCAACTGATAACTTTGTGCTTCCGGAAAGACTGAATGTTGACTAACGCAATGTTACCGCACACGTGGCTAATTCCAAGACGAAAGACGTGGGTGATCGTATTTTCCCCACACACGTGTATTGGACATTGTTGGTGACTTTTGCGGTACATTACATATTTCATAACAGAGCCAGAAGTGAAAGCACCAGAAACTAAAGAAACTGTTCCTCAAAAAATGTTTTTCGACGTACTAAAGCTAGTAGCCAAAGACTGCATTTACCAGACAGGCACACTGATCCCACGAACAGTAAATTCCAACTATACAATGCTTTATTGACTGGCTTGAAGCTTTTAAGCTAGGGTTTAATAATACTTTGGTTCACACAGCTGGAACAAACTTTGTCAAGGCATTGGTCAATGTGATGTGGTATGTAGATCCTCACCTTAGAATGTTAAATGAACGAAGTGTTATCTGCCATGTGAAATGAAAAAAATTTATAGGGTTTAACAAGCCAGAATTGGCAAAACATTCACGAAAAGTTCTGGATTCTGATATTTTGTTGCAACATGCAACAATGTTGGACCAACTAGTATTAGAACTTGGTTTTGTGGTTATAAATGAAAGGAGGTCAGGTCTGCAGTTATCAAATTTAAATTTAAATTACATTAAAGTTTAAATTACAACCCCTATATTATGGTAAAAAAGTAAATAAATAATAATTTACGCAACGGTGCGAGTGACTGACAAAGGCACAAGGTTCGAAAAAATAGTTTATTAAAGCAATAAAACATGAAAACATGGCATAAATGGGATAGGCCTGCTGAGGTCACTCTGACCGGCGGTGCCCAGAGCGGCCCACCCGGGCCATGCGGCTGCAGTTTGGAGCTGGCAGGGATGAGGATACGCAGCATCCAGCATACCTGTCGGCCAGGGACCGCACGGCTGAGTGGGTGCTTGGGGGCCGGATTGGAGTTATAGCCTACGCAGCAGGCTAGAATTCCGAGCTTCCCCAAAGCGAAACCAAAGGGTGAGGGCCCCCAAGAGGTACGGGAACGTAACAATAAGTCGAAAAGGGGGGGGGGGGGGTTGGACCGAAAAAAAAAAACGGCGTCCTCCACCCCGGAAAAGGGGGTCCTTACCCCCCCCCCCCCCCCGAAATAATAAAAAAAGCATAAACACAAACACACAACTAATGCGAGGACAAAAGCACAACCGAAGAACGATATACTGGCACGCGGGCTCCACTGCGACTGCGCCCGGGGAAGGGGGGGGGGGGGATCTGGAAGACCCAAGCACTTCGCGACGTCTTGAGGCACAGCACAAGGCCAAAACACCACAGGAGGCTGCACGCACCTTCCCTAGGCTAGCACGGATTTCATGGGCTGCCCCCCAAAAAAAAAGACGAAGCACCAACAAGATACGAACTTCCACTATGTCGCACCAGAGACACTGATCACACCAGCCGGTGGGCACACATCTAAACTCTACCCGAAATCGCGAAGCGGTGGCCTTGAACCGCTGCCCGCGTGCCAGAAATCATCAAGGACTGCGCATCAGATAACGCCGACGCACTGGTATGGATGTATCGTGTGATCCAACGTTTGGATCAGATGGTCCTCGATACCTGCTTCTGCTGCTGACGTTGCCGCTCCAATCGAAAGGAGTGCCCGTTGTAAAAGGCTTCATTGATACCCAGCCTGGTCAGGAGACGCTACAGCATTCCCACGAAGAACGTACGTGTCAAAGCCGCACCAGTGTCATCCACAAAAAGTGGGTCCATAGCACATGCTCCCATACTCCTACGTGTTTTTAAGTACACTTGCAAAGCATGCACGGCACACACCTGCGAGTTTGTGCAGAAGAGGTTGATGCTGATGCCTCGGCGAAATGGGTCAGTTTTCGACGCACGAATAGTGACGCAGGCCGACTTATCTGTGCCAAGAACCACACAGCCCACTAAAGATTCACGGAGCAGTTGAAAGTGGAAGTCACTGTAAATTCACCGCAACGTAAAAAACCAAAAAAAGCCGTCACACATGCAGACTTTAACATCAAATCAACAAAGGGAGAAAACACTCCAGCTTCAAGGGCCAACTCGCAGAAATAGGGAGTCGCGGGCGCGCCACTCCCGAGGTATTGTACCTTAACAGCCCGCATAATTGTTGCCAGTCCAGGGTGTGGTGCTCCTGTAGCGTCGCAAAGAGGATTTCCCCTCCCCATTTTGACACACTCGTATCTGATGCCGCACAGGTAAAGCTTAAGGGTACCGTAACTGAGCCCCCTTTGCTTGTGGTGAAAGGTCACGAAATACATGAGGAGCCGCTCCGATACTGGCTGAAGGTTAGGAGGGCGCCAGAAACCAAACTGGGACAAAAACAGCCGATATGCCTTAAAACCGGTGGCGTAAGCCCGTCTAGAACTGTCGGAAAGGGAGATGCTGAATAACTCGTCTACAGAGGTCTCTAGGGCCAAATGACCTGCTGAAAGGTGGGGCAGATCTCAGCTTGAAAGGTGGTGCAGTATCCTCGGCTTGATGACAGTAGGGGCCCGGAGAACCTGGAATGGAGGTTGTGATGAAAAACAGGAGACATTAGAAATTGGCGAAAGCTGAACGATTATGGAAAAGCTGCCATGCAGAGGACACCACGTTAAACGTCGTAGTAATGGCATAAACACAGAAACTGGAGAGCGCCCCAGGTTGATCCCACGAACTGCAGCAGGGTGGACACATGGGAAAACAATCTTCAACCTGTTCCACTCTTTCCCCCACAAAAATGCATAGAATTCCTTGTAGGCTAGACGGTGAGGCTCGTAAATTATATTTGGCAACATGTCCGGCCATGGACATTCAAAAAAGCGATCGCCAAAGGATCCCCTGCACACATCCTCACTACTGCTGCACAAGTAGATTCCTAAGTCCCCTGCGATGGACAAAAAGCTGCACTGAAAAAGTGATACACCGTTCCAATGCTCGAGGAAAAAACCCCACATCCTCATCTCGTCACGGCAGCCCTTAGAAAGAGAGACACTGTGATAAGGTCGACGCACAGAATTTGCCAGGCGTAAGAAATGTGCTAAGTAAGACTTCCGTGATGGAATTACCCCAGACGCAAAATTTAGGTGGCCTAGTAAACACAAAAGTTTGCGTTTCGTACACCTCTTTATCGCCAAGCTTGCTAAAATATCCTTGATGCGGATTTTCTTGTCCGAAGGTAGGCGTGCCTCTAAATTTTTACAGTCAAGGATGACGCCTAAAAATTCCAGATGTGGCACAGGTCCAACCGTTTTGTGCGCGGCGAGTGGTACGTTCATTTTCCTGAACACCAGTGTGAGCACAGCCATAGTCCGAAAACCCTTGAACTCCGAAGCATCAATTGCCTAGAAATTATCCAAAAGGTGTAACAAATGCTTGACATTGTAATTGTTCTGGAGAATCCAGCAGATCGCTGATGACAGTAAGTCGAAAATCTTCGGACTCGACCTGGATCCGAAAACTAAACGGACGAAAAAATAGTAGCAGCCCGACCACTTGACGCCTTGCAGATGCCAAAAATCCGGGTGCACTGGCAACAGCTTAAAAGCATCAGTAATGTCCGTTTTACACAGTACCACTCCGTGTCCGATCTTGGAAATCAAACGCACTGCATCGTCAACACGAGTGTACGAGAGAGAAAACGGCTGCCTTATTAATTAATTTGTTGATACTAGCATGCTTGTGGTCGTCGTGCAGAGAGGACAAGTCCACGATAAGACGCTTCTTCCCAGAGTATTTCCCAGTCGCCACTCCAATTGGATTGATGCGGAAAGTGGGAAATGGGGATTGGGTGAAAGGGCCTATCAATCCCTTCTCTAGCTCAGTAGCTATTAAAAGAGATACAGTTTCCGGCACCCGTCACCCGTTGCCGAAAGTAAGTCGGCACGCTCGAACGACACCTGTGGTAAAGACTCAACTCCTATGTGAAAGCCCTCTCGCAGACCATTAAGCAGGAGCTTCACCATAGCTTGATCTGGGTGGCTCTTCAATTCAACTTCTAAAACATCCATGTCAACAGGGGTAGACGCCTTGACATGGGAGTACTGAAATGAATGTCGGGTAGGAGGAGCCTCTCTACCCTCACCTGACCCTGATTTGCAAGCACTCACAGTGTGTGATCCTTTGCAGTTTAGACAGGAGTGACTGAAAGTGCATCCTCCATGAGTGCAACCCTTGTCTGTGTTAAATTTGTTGCACACGTCATTCCCCTTATGAAAAACACGTCGGCGACCCAACTTATCGGTGTTTGACGTGACAGAAGTCGATGCCGCCGAGTTACCCGCTGGATTTCCTCGCCAATTTCGAACAGTGGGAGGACCTGCAGGGGAATGGGACACTAAAGGACACAGAGGGGGCTGCGTGGGCAACGCTGTTACAAATGGTGCACTCTAACACTTTGTGCCCCGCGAAGATGAAGTTAAAAATAACGATATCCACGATACTCCAATCGACGGGGAGATTGCTGTGCTGCAAAACAGCTGCTGCCTTCGCGGAAAATGCAAGGTGATATTGGTAAACCGAATTACCCCCAAAGCTCCTTGCAATCTCCAAAATATGCCGCTAATATAGATGTAGCTCCTTATGGCGATGGGGGAATTCGTCGCACATGACAGACTTAAAAATGTTGAACGCAAGAGCGAACTCGTCAACTGTTGGTGAGCGTTGCAATCGTGAATCGGTTTCCTTAAGGCGATGCCATCCGACGTCAACAGCGAACGTACTGCACTAGGCATAGCAGTTTGGTTTTGAGGCAATAAAAGCAGAGTAAGGTTAACATCTTTACCTTCCACGATGTCACGGTTTAATTGGCTGCTGATTGATTCCACGTGTGCAAAAGAATCCGACGAAATCCCGGAACCGAAGCCAGCAGATGAACGTGTCACTGTTTGCCTGTTATCGGTCGACATCCCGTTATCAACGCGCTCCTGCCGATGATGCATGCCATAAGCGAAGTTTAGCGTAAACGAAGCACGTTGTTGTTGTCCTGCATGAAATTCTTGCTAGGGCCGAAAACTATCTCTTTCCCATGCGCCGCGCGTGAGCACCTGTTGAATTGGAGGAAGTTCCGATGACGTCAGCGAAATATGCGCACATTGGCGCCGCCATGCTGCCACTCGAAGGTAGAGGGAAAATGCGGCCGCCATCTTGTGCTCCGCTATGTGACTCACGGCGGTCGCTGCGTAGTAACAAGTCTAGGTTAGGCTGGCTTTAATTGAATTAAAGTCCTGTTTCATACTGGCTACGTCCAACGCCAGACTTGCAGTGCTAGAAGTTTGAGCTAGATTGGTGATTTTTCCAGAGTTCATTACGTTGGCCGGGGTTGTGTCAACAACAGTCGGAATAAATTCCGGCGTCGGCGATCTGCTTCGGGTTAGCGTGGTGCCGTTATCATCCTCACGCCGAGTTTCGACTTGGGATGGAGCTGTAGAAACTTGGTTAACCTTTAACAGTTGCAGCAGTGCTACCCGTTGGAACCCTGCCGGAGCTTGGATGCCTCTGTCTGCCAACTTTGCTTTATGTCCGCCACTGTCCAATTTGCAGGGCAAGATGGATCGAGATTACTACTCGCTGCAGTACCTCGTCGCTTGGGAGGACGTCCTCCTGGGGTGGTAGCTGCACATTTCCCACGTCCGGACATCGTTTCACAAGGTAATTGTTTCACAAGGCAATAGCTTCACGAAGCAATAGTTTCTCAAGGCGTTTCACAATGCAATGGTACAGATACCTTGAAAGGAAGCTGTCGGGAGACAGGCAGAAAACGTCCGACCGCAAGGGGCGTTGCGATCTAACAGAGCGGCGGGGGGGGGGGGGGGGTTTTGCGCGTGCATAGCCCCCCCGCCCGATCGCCCGAAGCAATGACAACAGTCGCTCCGGACTGTCACCCACACGGCCTGCCCAAACATGTCTCCAATGCAGGCATTAGTTCTAAAAAAAAAAACTGCCCGCACCGATTTTTTTCGTAAAAGGCTCGAGAAACAACTTTCTTTTTTTAAGTGGCCTAATTTTACGTATTTTTAAAATTTTTTATTTGGTTTTTAAGTTTTTCTGTGGGCTTCTCGAGTCCCAGCCAGTCCGCACTATGCTTCCTTCTCTTCCCTTTTCCCTCCAAACCAATCCAACTGACAATCCATGCGTTTTGGATTGTCACTTGCAAGTGGAGAGGGTAAAGGGGGCTGGGGGTTTAGATTACGGAAGCCCATATCAGTTCTCCTTAAACATTTAAGAACTAAAGAATGGGGAGGTCAACCAGGGCCATGGCAACCAGTTGATAGATGACGTCAACTTCAATATCAAACATGAAACAGAAAGATACCTTGTTGAATTACGTTCATTCCGTACTGTAGTTGACAATTCATTTTTTTTTGGGGGGGGGAGGGGTTTGGGGTCATTGTTGTGTTACATATGCTTTACAAGTTGCCATGCCAAGTAGATTTAATTAAACTTGTGGTTATATTATGTATGCATTGCATTGCCAATAGACTAAATACAACTAAGAAATTTTTTGAAAAACAAATTTTTTTTGGTGTGGTGGGGGGGGGGGGGGGGGGGGGGGATTCAGGCCGCAACAAGTAAAAAAAAATTTTTATGATAACTGTTATGCTTTTTGGCCGAATATTCGAATATGTTTCTTCCTTATTCGTCCGACCCCTATTTGTGGGTCACCTTTTTATTTAGCCAAAAAAAAAAAAAGTCACTAGGTAGGCCGTGAGAACTGACTTTTTTCGCGGCCCAATACACTAACGTTACATTCAGGAACTCAACTGTTACCAGGAATGACATGCTGTATAGTATAGCTGTTAAGCATTATCAGGCACATCGAGTTAAAAGCGTGACTTTTGGCACACAAGTCATTCTTAGCAGTACAAATCGAAATAGCTATAAAGCCTCCTCGAGATAATGCCCGAGGCCCCACAGCACCAACCATGGCCCAAAACACCCCATCCGTGACGCTGGTGACCAACAAAATTCTGCACACACACTCACTTTCCAGCCTTTCTGGCTTTCTGTCCTGTTTATTACCAGTAACATAAGGAGCTTAAAAAAAGCTACCTGGTTAATTCATGCAGTAGAGGGTTAAGCCAGCTGGCAAACTAAAATGTGTGTCATACATTGCCCACATTTTAGCCTTACCTACACACATGACAAGGTATAAACGCAGCAAAAAAATTTAGATTGTGTATGTAATTGTACCTTTTCTAGTTCCACATGAGTTGTATTGAGCTGCTGCTCTTTGGCCAAGAGTTGTTGCTGATGCTCTTCTCGTAATTGATTTAAAGTTGTCTGTGATGAGGTCAAGTCAGCTTCACTGCTTTTCAACAACTGTGTGTGCTGTAACAGAATGTACTTCATTGGAGATTTACCACGTAACAAGTTCACACTTGAATTAATACCTGTACAATACATACTATAAACCCAAAACAAGTTCGCTCACTACAGCTTTCTTGTAAACACATGACCCTCTTTCTGTGTAGTACGTCACCATCACACACAAAACTAAATAACTTAAAATCCTTGAAAAATATTCACAGCTCTTCGTAAGAAAAAAGTAGGGAGCAACATAATGGACAACACCTACCTAAAATATTGAAGAGATAAACAAAGACAGAGGAGTTTGTTAATTTTCTAACCATAGCGTCATTCTCGTCATTGCGGAGAAATGTTTTGGGAGTGGCCGACAGTTGCTACGCTGAGAGAAGATCTCCTTGTATCGACCAGTTTTGTTCGGACAATTTTTTTAAGGATGCACCGATACCAACTTTAACGATCCGATATACCGATATCCAAAATTGTATCCCACATTTTTCATCAACAGTAGTTTTCAGCAAAAGTCCAATAATTATTAAAATAAAAAAATTTAAACAGTAACCCACAGTTAAAACCTAGGTAGGAAGATACTCAGCGATTTCCTGAGCAAAGGCCGCAAACCGCGTGTCGAAATCTCAAACGGTTCCGTGAAAGTTACCGATACCAATAATATCGGCAACCGATCCGATCCAGTATCGGTGCAGCCTTAAATTTTTATTTATATCTACGGTAATTTCTATGGCCATTGCAGCAAATTCCTTATTTTGAACGAACGGCTAAGACTGTTGGCTGCACAGGTCATACTGAGGAGTTTATTGCGCTGCTTATGCTTTGTGGACTGCCAAGCAAGGACGACAACATTCTCTTACACACAGACTCGTTCAAAAATGAGAATGATACATTGGTTTAGGCAGAGACTTTCTTACTAGAAGATGATTGCAAACATAAACGATGGGAGAAAATGACACCAATTGTTTCATCGTGAAAGCGCATCCAATGACAAACTCAACAGACAAGAACAACAGCAAGCCAAAGCAAAAGGGCAAGTGTTTTTTTTCCAAACGTTTTCCATTTTACTAAAATGGACTGGAAGTTTTGAGCTAATCAATAGAAGAGCTGTTTATTAGAGTCGATTAGACTCATACGAACAGTTTGTCTGTGTGTTCGCGCTATAGCGTTTGAACGAATTATCGGATGTCTGTCAAATTTTGCACACAGCTTCTATGGCACATTTCTAGGTCTAAGTTCGAAAATGGATCGATTCTGCCGGGGAAATCGTACATTAGAAATAATCAAAGATTTTTTTTCGCAGCAAACGTGCGAGGTTCGTTATTTTTTCTTCAGCCGACTGACGTCATCCATCCACGACCAATTACTGGGAACTATGTAGCCTTCGTCAGCGGCAGACGTCACCACCAACCGACCAATGACTGGCAAATTTTTGCACAGATCACTGACGTAGGCATGCTGCGGCTCCACTGACTGATCTCATTCGTACGAACTGGATAACAAGCTTGTATAGTCATGTCGGCATGCGAAATTAGCATAGACTTGGGCTACTTGTTTGGACAATCGTTCATGACTTTAATGCTTAGTATATTTTTTTTGGAGGCGGAAGGAGAAATATTTAAAATAACTTCTGCTGTAGGACATTTTTTTTTTGTTGTCAGGGGAGGGGGGGTGGGGCGCAAATTCATAACACTACTTTTGGGCAGTGAGTGTGCTGTCTAGATATTTTATCCTTATCAGTCGTGAGATGTGGCAACGTCGCAGTCAATGAAATTTTCAAAATGCCGAGACTAAACAGTTTGGAGGCTTCCCGTATTGTAAAACTGCCAAACGGTGCTGTATATTTTTAATGTTGATTCAGTTCACTAGTGTTTAATTAAACTTACAGTTTAAAATGAAACCGATTGAAGAATCGTAGAGGGCTCGTCTTTAATTGAGAGGTGTGCGCCGCCATGCCATCCATCGCAGTTAATGATGAAAAGCTAGAAATGCAGCGACCACTGGTTTTATGGGTGCATATGCGTCATGGAACCGCGGCCAAGAAATCATTTGGATGTTTGGATTGTATTCTTAGGAGGGGTAATTATTCACACATGTTAAACAATTAGTAGCCATAGTGATCGCTGTATTTGCAATGGAAAACTAATCGACTCCCACTATAATTGGTTTAAACAGGTTTATTTAAAACGAGGTTCTAGCGCTCCCGTCTTTGAAAACACGGGTGCATTTAAGCGAAGAAGGCCCTAATGGATTAAGGCAAAACTTCTTGGCTTTGTGAACCACCTACACAATTATAATTTTCAGTTCTTGATAAAAATGGAAGTTTGAACGGTCCAATCAACTATTCAAAATACCTGAATGATGAGTGATTCCTGCTGATCACATTTTCTGGTTTGTTCGCTAAGCCTCAAGTGAAGCTCCTCAGCTGCTTTTTCTTTTTCCTTTAATTTAAGCGTTAATTCTTCACAAGCCGTCTTCTCAGTTAGAAATGCACTAACAGCATCTTGCAGATCACTTTCAACCTGCAAAAAAAAATGGTTATACCTAAATCTGCTTAAAAAAATTATTAAGCAGATAATTTGACCCTAGGCAAAAATGTTAGTTTTCGAAAAAAGTTTTTTGTGCTACCTTCAGGTTTGCATTCGCATGTAAACTTAAAACTCCAGGCCTTTACCAGGAGGCCTTTATGTCTCTAATCTGTGGTGCAGTGGTAACCCGGACCACTGCACTGTGACTGAGGTTGGCGCTAATGACCAAGCTGTCGACGCGCCATTAAGCCTCAACCCCCCCCCCCTTTACCAGGATTTTTACAAGACTTGTCAGTGAAAATTAAGGGTCCCAAAAGAGTAATTAACTGACAATGAGACAATTAAAAAACAAATTTGTTGAATACAAAATCTTACCAATATTGTGGCAAGCTAAGTGACAGATTTTATTCTACTAAACGGCAGCAGCAAAACGGCACAAGCACTGGCGCTGCAATTATTTATTTATTTATTTATGTATTTACTAAGGCTGTACCGATACCACTATTACCGATCCAATACAGATACCGACCGATACCACATGATATCTGTTAAACCGATGCCGATACTGATTTAATTCAAGACGAGACTTGGTGTTGCACTGTTATTTTTGGAATCGTGACCGTCTGAAGGCAGGGAACACAAAGTTCTCAATGCAGATAATGATTTTATTCAGGATGAAACTTGGTGTTGCACTTCAATTTCCAGAACTGTGGCAAACAGCAGGCAGGAAACATGAAACTCTACATCATCAAGGGTGAAGTGTGGTACCTGCAAAGGAATCTCTAAGAAATACCGATTCCGATACATTGAATATCTGCAGATTTACCGATACGGTATCTGCATCCGTACAGCCTTAGTATTTACCGTACACAAGGTACAAACTTACAATAAAAACAATAAGCATAACTGACAACAGAAACTAAATATAAGGAATGAGGAGGAACATGTGAGGGACAACCATAGCCCTAGGAAATTAGGGTAGCAGAATGCCCGCAGTATCTTCTTGTAGGACAGCCATCCCCTGAACGTGATCGTGGGCACGCTGTCGCAGTATAAAGAGTTCTATTTTTTAGTTTTGTTATTTTATTTGCATTTTGTTCAACACTCGTTGTGAAGGATCTGAAATTTTCTGTTATGAGAATTTCCAGAAGTATTCCAGGACTTTAGACATTTTTCTGTTTTTCAAGTATCTTTACAGGCCTGGAATTTCATTTTGTATTCCAGAACATTTCCAGGTTTTCGTACGAACCTTGTACCTAAGTCTTTTTGCGAAATAATTTTAAAACTACCCAACTTTCAACTTAGCGTTGCCCGCTGTGCTTATTATGATTAAAGAAAAATTAACATGGGTTTTACAAAGTTCTCCAATTATATGGTACCTAGATTTATTTTGTATGGCTAGCAGCTTTACGCAATATAGCAAACTTTACATCTTTTGATGGCTAATGCATGTAAAGTTTCGTACCACCATAAGTCAAATTAAATCAGATTTAGTCAAAACTGTTAGTCAAATTTTGTCTGCACGTTTGGTTTTCTACTTATTCAAATCTACCGTGCCAATCCTTAAAGAACCACTCATACGAGACTAACTCTGTAGAACATAAGGGAATTGTTGTACTATGTAAGAATTGTAGTAGTGAATATTTTGCCTTAGCCAAAGAAACTTTCTTTGATCACGACAACTCCTTACTTTGGACAACTTTGATTGTAGCTCCACACTCTCGTGAACTTTCTGCTGCAGGGAAGTCTGAAGCTCTTGAGTTCCAGAAGAGCTTTCAGACAACACTAACTTTAGACTGGAAAACAAAATTATAACAATAATTAATGAAAACATACTTCACTGTTGGAATTTTGTCATTAGTAATAAGAGCCAGCAAACCACAGGTTGAAAAAAATAATTGATAAATCTACCCGAGAACGTTGTTTTTGCAAGAGAATTAAAGTTCGCCACGAAAAAGCAGATGGAAGCGGTTTTAATAGAATGGAATATCTCCATTGCGTACGATACTTTCATCGTCTCACTTTGAACTTCCAGTCTAATCGTCGTCCTACTCCCGTGCGTACACCAACTAATTTCATTTTGCAACTGTCACCATTACGCTAGACCTCTGGCACACCAGATAATGTTAATCTTGCCCCATTACTGTCATCACGTGAACTAATAAAATTTGTGTTTTGTATGGTTAAATTCATAGAAAAAATTCCATGTAAAGTCTTTGTAGACTAGTCTAGATTTATTTTTTATTTCCACCACCAAAAAAAACGCAGTGTTGTCGATTTCATAGGATATGCTTACTTGAAAATTGAAGATCTACCAGAGAACTTGTTCTCGCAGGAGAATCTAAGTTTTCAGAGTAGAACGAAACTGTTGCGTAATGGGATCCTTCCCTGTCCTGCGGCGCTTTGTAACCTGTCGTTTTGCGTCATTTCCGTTTGGAAATGCATGCAAATTTTCGTCACTTCTGGCCCTACTTCCGCTCCGCTCTGCCCTCTCTACTAACCCCCACTCTTTTTGCACGCAATATGCGCGTTAAGAGTCCGTGGCAGGGAGGCGGGAGGGTATTCAACGTAACACAGTTTCGTCGGATTCTACTCTGAGAACTTAGATTATCCTGCGAGAACAAGTTCTCTGGTAGAATCTTCAATTCTCATTCGTAGCATCCTTCCTCACTGTTACGTAATGGGATAGATTCAAAAAAGTGCCAGTTCTACGACACGGAATCTTACCCCACTAAAGTTTCCAGTCGGGGCGCACAGGCCAGTCGACGTCCACTGCCGATGCCCCGGTCCTCGCAAACTGGGGCCCTCCTGTCAACACAAGGGTCCCCCCAGGAGACCACCCCGTGGTTGGGCAGCCCCTTTGTCCAGCTACACACAACGCTTGCAGAAGACTGAACTAGGAAGTCACCCTCCACGCCGGTGTCACGAGCACTGCCCACAAGCCTGCAATGCCCATAGACCGCCATACACCCTCGTCCAGGAGAGAGCCTGTGGGAGAGCTATGCACACCACTCGGTCCGCGACACCCTGAAGGCGTCCACCACACCTACACCGGGTTACCTGTCCCACAAGCTGAACTGTTGCAACCGTGCCACTGTCCTGGAGGCAAGGAAATTCTGCTGGGCACCCCACTCGGGCGTAGGCGCCCCAACTAGCACCGAGTAATCGGCTAACTCCTAACGCCAAAAGGAGCGATAGGCCACGTTCCCTCGGTACGTATTCGCACCGGGGTCGCAAGCCCAAGTCGTCCCTGCACTGGCGAGGCAACCCCTCACCCTGCCGACACCTGTGCTGTGCAATGCCCCCAGAACACATCCCATATGCACCCGTCAGTGCCCGAACCAGCCTACCGGGACCGCCGAACTCGTTCCGCCTACACACATTGACGTCTACCGCCGACGTCCCGTCGTTCGACACCACCTGCCCGTATA
Organism: Lithobius niger; assembly: GCA_023313725.1. Taxonomy (NCBI): domain Eukaryota; kingdom Metazoa; phylum Arthropoda; class Chilopoda; order Lithobiomorpha; family Lithobiidae; genus Lithobius; species Lithobius niger. Next base: position 17,398 of record JAHWFP010050046.1, on the reverse strand, counting down.
CCAAGTAGCCGCACCTGGAGCCATACTGCATCCAGCAGGTCTGTTGACCACTCCTGCACCTCGACCCGCAAGGCCGTCTGCCTCGCCGCCAAGCGCAGCCCACCTCACACGTAGAAGCAGTGGCGGACCGCGGCACAGCCAGAGCCCACGAATGCCCCTCACCCGAAGACACCGAACAGCCAGCTTTTGCCACCATCAAGGCCGAAAACGCTTCAACCAGTTTCCCTGATTCCGTCCCCCGGAACCACCCAACCAGGCGGCCTGTGCCCTGATGCTAACCCAGCTCACAACGGATAGCGTTGACACCTTCCTGTCACTCCCGCACAGTACGGTGCCTCCCACACCTTATTGTAGCCACGACGACCCCAGAAACGCCTCCACCCGCTACCCGCGGTGAAGCAATATCGAACCGGTCCACCACACCGACCCGCACATCACATAGCTACGGCAGCATCTTCCCCAAATTAAAAAAAAAATAAAAATTTATAAACCTATAAAGTGTGCATGCCTATCGACACATACATCTCTCACGTCGCACACGTCATTCTCGCAGCAGAGCTGTCCAATGGATTCTTATAAAACCGACGTCCCAGGCGAAATAACTGTCAGTCACATGTCGTGATTACAACAAAAACACGATCGGAACCTAATTCCTGCTCAGCCTGCGGTCACCCACGGTGCAAGAAAACCAATCCAAAAAAAATTAATACTAACTATATTCAGCCTGGGCGAAACATTCACACTGCACGGCCAGTGCCACCGTCCCATGCACACCAAAAACCAAATTAACGTCTCCAACCAATTCGCTCACGGCCACACCAGGTGCCCGAAATCCAGGCCGCCATTTCCTACCAAGCATACTGCCGACATTCCGGCCACTAGACACCTCCCACAGCAGCCAGGCAGCATTTTAATTCGAATGCAATGACAGCCACAATATGAAATTCCGCCGTGGCCCAATTTCCAACTGCGACCACGAAATTCGCCCAATCCGTGCCGCCGAGTACGCACGCCGTTCGACGGGTCTCGTAACTTTCCAAATGCAATATTTTTCGCAATGTATCCCTCCGCCTACGACACACCACGCTCGTTAGGTCTACTCAATACCTCGTCCCTCGGACGGCATTCATGGCTCGGACCTCTGCCCGGCCCCTCGTCTACAAGACGGCATTCGTTCTCATAATACTTACCCCATTTCCTCTTGCAACGCAGTTTACCGTCGCCTACGCCCGACACTCAGCACTCCAAGAATCGCTGTCGGCCACTGCTCAACGAGTCTAGCACAACCGCTACTCCACAAGCCTATTCCCCTGCACGGCCCTCAGCCGGCTTCTAGTGCCCGCCTCACTTTTTCACCAAGTGGTATTTATTTTTATGATAATAATTTTGCACGTGGTTTCGCCTCACGACCGAGTTCGTGGAATCATTGCTCACTCTACCAACGTGTCGGCACTAGTAGGCTTATCACCATTCATACGCTCCCAGGCCATACTATAAATAACGGATTCCCCCGTTATTTTTCCACTATTCTACAATAATCGCACACAGCGTTTTAATCGACCATCTACATCGTACTCACCACGCTGGCCGATGCTGTCTACACGAGCCGCCATTTTGTTTCGCTCGTCTTCATTATTGTCGGCGGCCAATCCCATTCCAACGGGCGTCGCTTTCCCGCCTTTTCACGAAATCGCTCACAAAACGCAGTATCCATCCGTGCGTGTAGTTGTCCACCATGTCGTTCCACCCGAAGCTGTCGTTATTCGCCATTTTCTTCTTCAATAACAACGACGTCGCTGATCACACAACCGTTTGCGCCAGCGGCAAGAAAAGAGTGGGGGTTAGTAGAGAGGGCAGAGCGGAGCGGAAGTAGGGCCGGAAGTGAAGAAAATTTGCATACATTTCCAAATGGAAATGACGCAAAACGACAGGTTACAAAGTGCCGCAGGACAGGGAAGGATCCCATTACGTAACACAGTGAGGAAGGATGCTACGAATGAGAACAATTTTTTTCTTTAATATCATAATAATTTGTTGTGCAATTAGTTAACTTAGTTGAATTAACTTTAATACAATAACTTAACATTGTTGATATCTGAAACATTTACGTTTCAAGGTTACTTGCAGCTAAAAAAAAAAAATGCAAAAAAATAGATGACGTAGTTACGTCAAATATTCTTTTAAAATGGTAAAGGTATCAAATGAAAAAATACAACAGTATAGAAAAAGTATCCCGTCGTGATACCAATATCAGTATCGAGTTGAAAACCTGTTATTGCAGAATTTTACTTTCTTGCAAGCTGTGGTTGGCTGGATTTTTTAAAATTAAGAATAAATACTAAGGCTGCACCGATACCAGATTTACTGATCCGATACCGAACCAGTTTTCGACATTTACCGGTACCAATATTCAAAATTGTATCCCCAATTTTTCATAAAAGCTGTAGTTTTCTGCAAAAGTCCACAATAATTATTAAAATAAACATTTTTTAAAGTAGTAACTCACAATTTAAACATAGATAGAAAGATACACTGTGATTTCCTGAGCAAAACGCCGCGAACCGCATGTCGTTATCTCGAATGGTTCCCGAGTTATCGATATTTCTACAGAAGCTACTGATACAGATCCGATACCGCTAATATCGGCAGCCGATCAGACACAGTATCGGGACCGGTGCAGCCTTAATAAATACTAGTGAAGCTTTAGAGATCATTAAATTGTCCTAAGGGCTGAACCAATCAATACTGAAGTGATCGAAAACACACTGCACCAAACAAATCCCCAAAAAGGAATGTTTTGCTTTTGTTTCACTACGCTATACCGACCTATCTAACTCTTCTCGCTTTGGTGCCAGAGCTAACTGTTCTTCTAGCCTCTTCTTTTCTGATTGCAACCTTTCGTACTGCCCTTGGAGATCACTGAAGTTTGAATCCAGTGCCTCCTTCTCTTGCTCCCGTTCTTGAGACATCTTGTCCATTAATGTTTGAACTTGAACCAGTTCTTGCCGTAAAACTGCAACGTCATCAGCTTCTGGCCTGAGAAATTACAAACTGGTTGAAAACTTTACATCAATACGTTTTAGAATTTTGTTGTTTTGCCCACAAGAAAAAAATTACTTAGTAGATTAAGCAACTCTTGGAACAAAAACATTTCATTCGATGTTAAAATTTAGCCATCTCTGTTATTACTGGGAGGAATTGATTTAGAATTAGTCTGTCTCCTGGGAAGACAAGTTACCCTTTACTGCTCACTGTTACTCACGAAACAGACAAACTGCAAATCCCGTCGTGTACCATAACTTGGGGGAGGGGGGCTTTACGGTATAAATGCAAAGAAGGCAAGACCACAATTTTTCAAGTCTAATGTACACAGTGGTCCACAAAAAACTGACGACCCAACATTTTTTAAGTCCAACTTTTCTAGTTAGCACCACTCAGAACTAGGAGATGACAGAAATCAAAGCTAATGAAATGGGAAAATTTCTGGCCTCTCCTTGTTCTGAGGGGTGCTAACTACAAAAGTTGGATTTAGAAAATGTTGGGTCGTCAGCTTTTTGGTGGACCACCCTGTACTTGAGCTACTTTACCATAGGGCTGAAATAAAGAAAACCGTCAAATTATAAAGCCTAGAAAACAATGGTGGGCAATGACAATTAGCTTGACTAGTGTAGTTGTCCATGGGGTTGAAATGAACACAATCGTCAAGCCTTACGGACTGTAGCCTGACACGTCCTAGAGACTAACCCAACATGATATTGAGAAAGAATTGTACTTTCGATTCCTCCTGATACAATTTTACATTTTTCTGCCCACCTTAAGGATTTTGTTGTCATTTGACCTTTGTAGAACCCTTTTCGGACTTTTGTTTCATAGTTTCATGAATACAAAAATTATGTGTGTGCATACTAAGGGACGACCCCAATTTGCAATCTTTACCTATATTTGCAGTACCAGTAGAAATCGGGACCAGTAAATAACATCCAATATCCTCCGTTTTCCCCCACTTGATGACACATTTTTACGCCTGAATACACAATTTTGAAAGTCTTTTGACCAGTTTTCCAATGATCCAAAGTTACTACTCATACCATCTGGAAACTACAAGGCAATATTTAAAAAAATTACAGATGGTTTTTACATCCCCAAGTTTAATGTAGATCTGGATTTTCAATCTCCATTAAGAGAATTTGTTAAAAACGTCATACCGATATGTGAATCGTTATGGACGCAAGTCGTTTTTAATTTCCTTTTAGCTAGACTGGTCAGGTAGGACGTGGTGTTCAAATGCTTTTAAAATTGTTTGCATTGCACATGATAGTCAACTCTGAGCCACAGCCCACTTGTTTTGCCTTGTGGGGAACTACGTATTAGAACAGTTTCAGCAGTAAAACAACTTAGCAATACGTACTATTACTGAAAACTCATTTTTAAAGTGATGTGCATTTGTTGGGGAGTAATGCTATAGCATTGGTTTGGTCTGGGCGCAGTATGGGATGACCAACTCGGGCACACGCGTGACCTTCCTATTTTTAGCTCTGCCTTTATCTTAAGATTGTCAACAAAGATACCTCAGTTCTAGCTGAGAGCGTGCTCATGCTGGTTGCTCTTTAACGCTCGTGTGTGTGCTTCCTTTGTTTCCATTGTCTCCTGCGCTCGTTTCTTTTTATTTCGACTATGTCCCAAACCGGGAACAGTGTTACAGCAATGACTTCCAACAGAAATGTACCCGTACGTCGGGGTCGGCCTGGAAAACGTAAAGCGTCTGAAGCTGTTGCGTTGGACGAATCGAACCCGGACAATTGGACTGCTGCCGATCTCCGGAAGAAACTTTGCGACATCGGTATTGTTGCACCAGCAAGCCTAAAGCGTCAAATTTTGGTTCAACTTAACCGTGAAAATGTAAACTCTGTCGTTTCACGCAGAGCTCGTCAAGTCGTCGAAGGCGATGATCCGAAGGACTGCAACGAGCCGAACACTAACAGCGCTAACGGGGACGGCTACTATGACAACGCTTCAGGGCACGTTCACGGTTTGTCTTCGGCGGCAGCAACTTTTCCGATATGCAGCAGCGCTGCGTCGTCACAAGACATTAATGTTATTGATGCCATTGCCGGTGTTAAACGGGACTATACAACGCTCAGTGACAAATTGGACAACATTCAGCGTGAGTTAGCGCGGTCTCGAGCTGGAGGACAAACGCGGCCTTTGTTTACAGCGAGTGACGTCACAGCGCCCGGACCGGCATCCTTGCTTGGCGGTCTGCAACCTTCTCCCCCTCAGCAAGAAAGTGGACCGCCCTAGCTGCTGCGTTGGCTCGCTCTCTGCTTCCTGCCCGGCTGAATAACACTTTAGGTTCAGCGATCAGCTGTTGGGCCACGTGCATGTCAATGGCGGCGGCGCTGGTTTTGGCTCGGGAATTGCGGCCGATTCGATCGCTCATATGACGCCTGTGAGTGCGCAAATAAAGAAAGATATTTTAGACGGTAAGAATATAAATCTTGCTTTGCTCATTTCTCCGCCTGCGCAGGCCGCCCAGCCGGACGCCTCTCGTACGCTTGCGACTTCGGATGGTCTTGTAATTAATCTTAAACATAGCGATCATAGGTTACATAGGCCTCTCATGATGGACGAATTTGTGCGAGCGTTTGATTTTCAAAACTGTAATGTGGGATGCATTTCCACAGCGGCACAAGGAATTAGACCATTATTTGCGCAACATTCTGGATATGTACCGGCGGTTTGGGGGCACCCTTTTCTATCAGTATCATCTGGCGTTTTCTGAAAAGGCTGCTTCTATACTCCCCCCCCCCCCAAATTACCCTTTACGCTTTTGGGGCCCACTTCGCATGTGCTTCGTTATGGCGATTTTGTGCGTCCTTTCCCTGCATCGCAGGGACTGGACTCCCTCTGGCCCCCAAAAGGCTCACTCACCTGTTCCGGCCTGATGCAGGGGACAGTGCTGCACAAACAGTTCTCACTTAACTGGCGTCATACAGGGTCGTGCAGGCCGGGTCGGGCTTCTTTGGGCACGCCAGGGGTAGAGGTCAACGGGGGGTTTCGGTACACACGTTCGTACCCCCATTTCGCCGAAGTTTATTTTATGTAAGTGTTCTGTTTGCAGAATTAAACATTTTTGCTCTAACTCTTGTTGCGTCTATCATTCCATACTGCGCGTAGATTGGGGAGTAATGCTATAGCATTGGTTTGGTCTGGGCGCAGTATCGGATGACCAACTCGGGCACACGCGTGACCTTCCTATTTTTAGCTCTGCCTTTATCTTAAGATTGTCAACACAGGTATCTCAGTTCTAGCTGAGAGCGTGCTCATGCTGGTTGCTCTTTAACCCGCCCCCGCCCCTGCTGCCTCCACTTTATCCTTTTAAATGCAGTTCTGCCACATCATTGTTTCGTTTTGTGTTTTGCGATTTTGTGCGTCCTTTCCCTGCATCGCAGGGACTGGACTCCCTCTGGCCCCCAAAACGCTCACTCACCTGTTCCACCCTGATGCAGGGGACAGTGCTGGACAAACAGTTCTCACTTAACTGGAGTCATACAGGGTCGTGCAGGCCGGGTCGGGCTTCTTTGGGCACGCCAGGGGTAGAGGTCAACGGTAGGTTTCGGTACACACGTTCGTACCCCCATTTTGCCAAAGTTTATTTTATGTAAGTGTTCTGTTTGCAGAATTAAACATTTTTGCTCTAACTCTTGTTGCGTCTATCATTCCATACTGCGCGTAGATGCTTATTAACAATGATTTCAATCATTGAAATATGTGCCTTGGTAGTTGAATATTTTCATTTATTTGGGAATTGGGATTGGTAATCATGATTTGGTATTGGAGATCAGCTAGTATAGTTTCTTTAGTTTTAATGATCAGTTCAGGATCGGTTTGGGTGAAATGAACTGACTGAGCCAGTCTCAGTATGTATTCATGGTTCTAAACTCGCTATTAAGTAGAGATCGACCGGATACTGTTTTGCCGGATCCGGGTCGGTTCCAGATAATTTGACGTCAGTGCCGGATCGGTTCCGGATCTAGGTGACGGATCCGAACCGGTACCGGATACCGGGTAATTCACACACAAAAACGAAATAAAGCCGTTTTATTTTTTCCCCCTTATAAGTTGCAGCTATGGTGTTATTTTTCACTTTGTTTCACATTATTTTCTTACATTAAACACATAGAAGTCTTACACTATTATGAGTACCAGTATAGTATAATTGCATGTAGGCTACAGAACTGTTTTTGCAATGTTGCTAAATTCTGCAAATTGTTTTTGAAACAAACAAAGCACTCATTAGGTTAAACAGTCAGAAAACATTTTTCGAGTTGAAGGATTTCTGATTGATTAGCCTACTGCTTCATTTCGAAAAATAATTAGCAACATTTTGCAGTATTTGTGAAACCAGTATGTAGTCCACTTATTTATTTTAGATTAAAATTATTGAATGTTGGTTGCATTAAAACAAATCAAAATCACAACAGGTCTTTTATTTACAGCTTTAAATTGCTTTCGTTCCGTTTCGTATTGCGCACAGTATAGCAAACACCAAAAGCAAAAAAAAAAAAAAAAAAGGAACTAAACCAACATAAAAAAAGCTGTATTTTTTTTCATTTTATGAACAAGACTGTCTCGATTATTGCAACATGGAAGTCATCTTTGGTTTATCATGCTATTATTTCTTGCTAGTGTTTGATGTCGTCATTAAACCGTCTTACTTTTCGAATTTAAACCCTTGGCGTCCAACCGCGATTTATCGCCACTTCAAAACCGTTTCTAAAACTCCCGACGCACTCTCGATTCAAAGCCCCGTTTGCAAAGAAAAACCGCCATTGCATGCAACGGAGGTGTAATTCCAACTGAATTAGGCACTTTGGCACGCCTATTTTGGATTCATTTAATTTAATATCATCGTTTAATTACCTTAATTGATGTTTTTATTGGCCATGTCATCAAAATTGACGTGAAATTGCTTGTTTGTTAAAACTAGACCTTGGTTCAAGCTGTCGTAACGCAACAAACGGCCACCATTTTGGTCGCTTTGGAAAGCTGGGATTCCCCGATTGGCATGTGCATAGCACGTGATCACTATCGCGACGGGGGCCAGTCGCAAGTGACGTCACACGAAGCGAGTCAAGGTCACAGCCATTGAAGCTAGCATGTGCGCGTCTATTTGCGGACAGCCGGCAGAGAGTGAGACGGTATGGCGGCTGTAAAGTATCACCGATAGCGAATATAGCCTAAATTAGGAATAAAACAAAACAACTTTAAACTACTTCTACGGTATTAAAAACTTTAAAAAAAGGATTTCGGAAGCCGTAAACAACGCTGTAATGGAAGAATAACCAGAGGACTATCGTTTCAAGTTATCCCATGTACTGCAACGGAAGATGAATATTTCCGTAAGCGCATTTACGTAGTCGAACTTCAACTTTTTTTTTTTTTAGTTATGAAAACCTAATACGATTATCTCAAGTATATTTTTGTGCACCAATTTACACTGCAATTATTACATCTGCAATTTTTTTATATACGTAGATCGCTTAGTTATTTAACGTCGATTTATTTAACCGAGGCATGCAACAATGCAACATGTTTACGGCGACATGTTTTGGTTGTGTTGCAACCGGTATCCGGCTCAATATAATGGCTGGATTATCCGGCGCCGGATCCGGATATATCCGGACTCGGTCGATCCCTACTATTAAGTGACCGGTACAAATAGTTCTCCATTACAAAACTTTGTACTTAAATGTACAGTTCAAACGACAATGGTTGTGTAAGTTACAAAAAAGCATTGGTAGAGAAACATGTACTATTATTGAATAATGGGCTAGTTGCTGGTTTCTGAGTAAGTCTAAGACAAAGGGACAATCCTAATTTCCAATTATCATGTGTGTCACAGTGGCCATACATAAGTCCAGTAAGTTTCAAAGGACCTTGGGAATAAGCCATATATTAAGCCGTAAGTTTGTATATGGTTTAATATATTTAAAAACATCTAAGTTTAATATATGCCGTAAGTCACCGTTTTGAAGCAATTTTTTGGGAAGTAAAAAAAAAAAAAAGCAACGAAAGACAAACGAGGTAACCTGCAAGTCACAACCTTCAATTAGAATATCTACCAAAACTTTGGCAATACAGATGCAGCCGTGACATTGCTCCCACACCTAATTCAATTCTTGCAAGATCACCCCTTTAAAAGTACTCAACACATCGTACATTAAAAAAAATACCTACCTTTGTTGTAATTGAGCCTCTAAAGATCGAACTTGTTCCTGAAATGGGGAAAAAACAGTTTATTAGGATCTTGTATTTTAATGTTTTTTTTTTACTTAGGTGTCAACTAGTTTTTGATGACTACGTTTTTTTTTAAGAATGTTTGCTTTTGGTTTTTCCCTTTTTCACCCCAAAAAAAGTTTGGGTTTTACTGTACTGGACCTTTCTATTTCAACCTGAACAGCAGAGAAAACCAGCGTCGACAAGCACTTATCACGCTAGCAATTGTTCTAGACAGTAAACAAAATTTAACCCATAACCGCCTGACAGAACTTTAGACCCCTCTTTTTAGAGTCCAATATGGCACTTGGGTCGGTTCTCGGATTCGAACCGGCATTCTCTTGGTTTGGAGCCGACGACGCTGACCGCTGGGCTGTGACTGCCCGCTTTGCTCGGGGCACAGGAACCCCTCACACAGCTTGCGCTGGGACTTAGTTTTTCGCTGTTATACTTTGACGGCGTACGTTCGTATCTGGGCGGTTATGGGTTAGCTGAGGGTTGAAAAAATACTTGACTGCATCCAATAACCCATAACCGCCTGACAGAACTTTAGACCCCTTTTTTTAGACCCATATGGTACTCGGGTCGGTTCTCGGATTCGAACCGGCTTTCTCTTGGTTTGGAGCCGACGACGCTGACTACTGGGCTGTGACTGCCCGCTTTGCTCGGGGTCCCCGGGGACCCCTCACACAGCTCGCGCTGGGACTTAAGTTTTTAGCTGTTGAAGGCGTACGTTCGTATCTGGGCGGTTATGGGTTAAGAATATACAAAGCTAGACATTTACAAAAACATTTTGTTGCACACAAAGCACAGCGATCTCTCCCCTTTATACTTTGTAAGCATAAAAATGCAGACATACCACTAATACATTGATTAATACAGTACCACCTCGATTACCCGAATACCGAGTATACCAACACCCTGATTTTCAAACTCCCTTACAAAATACAAAATATTCAGAAACTTGCCCATTTTTAGAGAAGTAATAAGTATTGACTTTGCTTTATTTATGTTCCTGAAGTCATTTCGTGGAAAATTTTCTTTTCAGTAGTCTTATACAATCAAGCATAGTTTTCACAAACAGTAAATCTGAGTAAACAAAACTGTTTTCCTTTGCATATTAAGTTGGACTATCCGAACTTTCGATTATCCGAACACCCTTTGGCCCTAATTAGTTCGGATTATCGAGATTCTACTGTATTCCCATCTTCTTTGACAACAGAAAACAAAGAACTAAGTGTGCACGAGTGCAGGGTTTGTACTGTACACAACAGATAAAACAATTATCAAAGCTTTTTTAAACCTAACCTAAAAGGCAACTTCGAGGCCCCTATAAATCATATTGAGGCTTTTTAAAGCCAGGGTGTGCTTGCTTAGAACATTTTCCCTTTTCTCAAACTTTTCACACATTCCGTTATCAGCTGGAGATTTCATGTTTCTTCTCGGGAAAGAAATACGGAGGTAATGTAGCCAAGGATGTTAGTCATCCACAGCCAACCAGTGCTAGTACATGCTCGTTTTTTTGCACTGCTTCTTTAATGATTGTTCATAGTTGCAATGACAAGAAAGAAACTGGTACAAAAGGCACTCTTATTATGCCTCTGGTTCAAGTCTTTCGAGTGTGATTGGTTAGCTAGTTCCGTTTGGTCACTTTGTGTTAAAAACAGAACTGTTGTATTTGTTGTGGTTGATGTCTAAGGCTGTACCAAACGAGAATATTTCAGCCGAACCGAACCAAACCGAACAGACCTTAAATAAGCCGAACACCGAACACTTCCGAACCGAACAAAAATGTACCAAACCAATCTATCTTAAACTAAAATGTAAAAGAACTTAGTTCACAAAGAGTCATCAAAGCACAAGTTTCTTAACAAATGTAGGTATTTTCACATTGACTTGTAAGTCCATAGTTTTTGAAACTCTGTTAATAATAAAAAAATCTCTACTACTTTTACATTTTCCCTTATAACTTCTGAACCGTTAGAGCTAGGAACTTGTGGTTTGGACCAACAGAAAGCTGGCGAAAAAATCTTCAAAATGGTGTATTCAAACATCAAAATCCGTCAATTAGAAGTGAAAATATGTTCGGTTTGGTATTTTGCGTTTGAAAGGCCAAACACCGAACCGAACCGAACACCCTCTGTTCGGCCATGTTCGGTTCGGTTTGTTCGGTACAGCTTTATTGATGTCCAATAAATGCAGCGACTAATGGTTCTGCATGTAGGCCCCATGTCGTCTGCAAATGGCAGACTAAATACAGAAGGGGGTGTTAACTGCCATGTATCGTCAGTTTCGATCTTGCTGAGCAATCCAACAAGATGGCGGTTCTACGCTTCTTTCCTTCGCCACGGGGGAGGGGGAGGGGGCAGCGGTATAAGTCCAAAAGAATGAAAAATTGATCTAAGAAGGGGACTCCCCCTTTCTACATGTTAATTCCCTGCACATTCTCTACAATGCACTGTTCCAATTGTCAACCATCTTACTTGCAGTTCTTTACATTGTAGTTCAGCAGCAGCACTGTAACCAGCTCGCTCATCTACGTTTGCTTTTAGGTCTACAACTTCTCCAGCCTACAATCAAAGTAAAATAAGGAAAACCTTAATTATTTTAGAGCAGTTGTACTTAAAGAGGAAAACAATTGAAACGCCAATCAGAAAATATGATGACTGCAAGACCAGCTCCAGTTTGAATTACAGTGGAAACGTGTCACGAACATGCTTGCAGTGATCTTATTTTTCCCAGTAAATATTTTAACTAGGCCTATTATTAGACTAATTTTACGCTAATGAAATAATTTACAGGACACAAACTAAACACTCTCACTTAAATTCACTTACCATACTAGCTGCTTTTTGCTCCAAACGTTCTTTCTCCTGTTTAAGATTTACATTTGTTTCTACAGCCTCTGCTAACTGATTTCTAAGCAAAACAACTTCGGATGACACTAAACCAAAAGTGAGACGAATAAATAATTACCTACTTAAAACATACTTGGCAAATACAAAGTATAAAAAAAATGTTGCTTGCTTCCATTTCTACTTACACAAAGCTTTGTTTTCTTCTAAGTTCTTAATTTGTTGTTTATAAATGTCTTCAAGTTCTAGCTGTGTAAGAAAAATTGACATCAATATAGCAAGCGCAGAAAGTAGGAATGTATTAATGTGCTGATGTTCGAAATATAGCATAATGGCTGCGATTACATTTTGAGTCAAATCAAACGATTCACATTCTACAGCAGACGTCATACTTTACATACCTCTCAACCTCTGGTTTTCGCTATTTTGAGAGGTGCGTAAAGTACGGCGTCTGCTGTAGGGTGCTGATGTTTCTGTATCACTTCTTCGACTTACCTCATGCTTAATACACATTTGGTAACCAAAAAACAACACTAAACAAGCCTACTTTACCACCATTTATGGTACATTACTGAAATACGACAGTTCAGTACACTAAATAATAGGGATCGACCGGATACCGTTTTGCCGGATCCGGGTCGGTTCCGGATAATTTGATGTCAGGGCCGGACCGGTTCCGGATCTAGATGCCGGACCCGGGTCGGTACCGGATACCAGGTAACTCACACATAAAAACAGAATAAAGGCCTCTTATAAGTTGCAGCGATGGTGTTAATTTTCGCTCTGTTTCACATTACTTTCTTACATTAAACACGCAGAAGTCTTACGCTATTAAGAGTACCAGTATAGTATAATTGCATGTAGGCTACAGAACTGTTTTGCAATGTTGCCAAACTATGCAAACTTTTTTTTTAAAAAGTCAAACAAAGTACTCATTAGGTTAACCAATCAAAAAACATTTTTCTAGTTGAAGGATTTCTCATTGATTAGCCTACTGCATTATTTCGAAAAAAATTTGCAAAATTTTGCAATATTTGTGAAACCAGTATGTAGTCTAGGCATTTATTTTAGATTAAAATTGAATTTTGGTTGCATTAAAAAAAAAATTCAAAATCACAACAGGTCTTTTAATTACAGCTTTATGTTGGTTTCGTTCCGTTTTGTATTGCACACAGTATAACAAAGACCGAAAGCAAAATAAAAGAACGAGAGCCAAAAAAAAGGAACGAAACCAGCATAAAAAAAAGCTATATTTATTTTATGAACAAAACTGTCTCGACTCTTGCAACATGGAAGTCATCTTTGGTTTATCATGCTATTATTTCTTGCTAGTTTTTGATGCCATCATTAAACCGTCTTACTTTTCGAATTTAACCCCTTGGCGTCCAAACCACGATTTATCGTCACTTCAAAACCGTTTCTAAAACTCCCGACGCAGCATGGATTCAAAGTCCCGTTCCATTCCATACAACAGAGGTGTAATTCCGACTGAATTAGGTACTTTGGCACGCGTATTTTGGATTTATTTTATTTAATATAATTTTCTAGTTGTTGTTGGGCGTGTCGTCAAAATTGACGTGAAATTGCTTTTGTTTGCTAAGACTAGCCCCTGGTTCAAGCTGTCGTAACACAACGAAGCAACGGACGGCCGCCATCATGGTCGCGTTGGAAAGCTGGGATTCCCCGATTGGCACGTGATCACTCATCGCGGCGGGGGCCATTCGCAAGTGACGTCACACGAAGCGAGTCAAGGTAACGGCTTTGAAGCAAGGAGGTGCACGTCTTTTGGCGGACAGCTGGCTGGTGGGAGCGCGATGGCGGCCGTAAACGGATTGCCTTCAACGATAGGGAATATAAATTAGGAAATAAAACAACTTTAAACTACTTCTACGGTATTAAAAACTTTAAAAAAAAATGTCGGAAGCCGTAAACAACGCTGTAATGGAAAAATAACCAGAGGACGTAATAATTTCAAGGTCTCCCATGTACTGCAACGGAAGGCGAATATTTTCGTAAAGCGGATTTACGTAGTCGAACTTCAAGTTTTTTTAAAGTTATGAAAACCTATTACGATTGTCCCAAGTATACTTTTGTGCAATAATTTAAACTGCAATTATTACATCTGCAATTTTTTATACCCGTAGATCGCTTAGTTATTTTACTACGATTTATTTTACCGAGGCAAGCAACATGTTTACGGCGACAATGTTTTGGTTGTGTTGCAACCGGTATCCGGCTCAATATAATTGCCGCATCCGGATATGGATCCGGATCCGGCTTATGGCATTTCGGTTGCAATTATCGGGTGGTTCAAAGGCTTTTTAAAAAATCAAAGATAGTTTGTGCTGGTTGACGGCTACAAATCAGGCACGGTGTCTGTTACTTCCGATGTGACTCAGGGGTCGGTAAGTGGCCGAATTCTTTTCTTACTTTACATTGATGACTTGATGGATGTGGTTGTCTCGGCACATAAGCTGTTCGCTGATGACACACACATCTATCGGATCATTAAGGTGGAGTTGGATAGCATTGTCCTTCAGCAAGACTTGGACAGAGTAGCCAAATGGTGCGATACTTGAAAAATGAACTTAAATCCAGTGAAGACTAAAGCAATTCACATTTCACATAAAAGGAATGCCACGAATCCTGTTTACTCTCTAAAGGGTGTTGCTTTAGAGATGGTGGACAATATGACTTGTCTCGGAGTTAAAATTAACAAGAAGTTGTCTTGGTCCGACCATGTTGACCACATTTGCGCTAAAGCAAACAGTGAAATTAGATTTTTTCACAGAATCTTGAAAGACGCAAGTTCTAAAGTTAGAGAGGTCGTTTTTAATGCGGTAACAAGGCCAAAGTTGGATTATTGTAGTGCTGTGTGGGATCCCTACACGACAAATCTGTCGGACTGCGTGGAACGGGTGATGCGTAGGGCCGCTAGGATGGTGTACGGTGCCTATCAAAGAGATGCCTGTGTCACTACTATGTGCAATAAATTGAAATGTCAATCCTCAGCCGACAGAAGGAAAATACACCGTTTACAAGTCTTTTTCCATATTTTCAACGGCTGCACTCTTCTGGATCCTTCTGTTTTTTGTGCCACCCCGGATTTTGTGGGTAGGCATGATCATGCCAGAAAGATCAAGCGCTACCAATGCAACAAAAACGTGCTGGCGGGGTCTTTCTTCCCACGCACTATCATTGACTGGAATGACTTGACCTATGATGTTGTCTCTTCCATAAGTGATATACCCTTTGATACAAAGTTGAAAAAAGACTGGCAGCCTCAAACATGCAGCCATATTTGTTAAATTGTTGGAAATTATTTTATCAGTTTGCTTGTTTTTTTTTGTATTTGTCTTGAAATTTTGTTTTTTTGAAATTGCATTTATAGCTCTTTTGGGCGTTGCAATTATTTTATAAATAAAAATAAAAAATAAATATATCCAGACTCGGTCGATCCCTACTAAATAATTACCCATAAATAAAATCAAAAGTTTAATAGGCTTACAGTTTGGAACAAAAGGACCTCCTACATAAACTAGGTTAGGTTACGTAGGAGGCCACCACCATTAACATGCTGACTTGCATGAGCTGAGCGTGAGATTACAACTGGGAAAGGGAGGGCAGTTTCCCTGAGGTGGAGGGAGGCAGTTGCACCAAACATAGTTTATCCTCTGCCCCTCGTTTCCATTTTTTAAAATTTTTGTAGCCTACTGAATCTTTTAACAATATTTTTTCTGGGGATGCAGTTCCCCTGTTCACCTTCCACTGACCAATCGCTTCCTATTTTTTTCTTTTTTGTACAGTTTCCTTCCCCATCCTTTCCTTACTTTTGTTATTCTCTCACCTTCTTGTGCACAAGGTCCAATTACTACACAACTTCAACCAAGGAATGTCGTATGCAATGCATTGGTTAAAATTACAAATTCATCCTATAGGAATGCAGATACAAACCTTGTCACCACTATCTTTACTACCAATGGTAGCATGGAGCCTTTCCACTTCACGTTTTAGATCTTCAGAATACCATTTTTCTTCCTGTTAATAAGTAAATGGACAAAAAGCATGAATATTAATGATTAACTGTAATTTTATGATAAAAGGCAATAAAACACACAAAAATGAGATGACCATTATAAATGGAGACAATTCTAGATGCTTAGAACTCTTTAATATGCAGTGGAGTATTTGATAGCTGCTGACTAGGGTTGGAAATAATCATGATTATTTTAAAATAATCAAATTAATCAGATTATTTTGATTATAATCATCAGATTTTAATAACCCGTAAGATTACAACAATAATTATTATATAGTTTGATCAATTTCTTTTTGGCAGTTGCCACACTGCCAATACCGAGCCTACATATCTTTCAAGTATTAAAATATTAAAGCATGATTACCACGTGTAAGTTTCAATAACACATGCACACCACAGTAACTATTATTACAATAATATTAGTTAGCAAAGTTGATGTAGGTGTTGTGGCAAACTGGGACATTCCTCAGACAGGAACTGATTAAATGAACACAACCACGTTAGTGCAGTTGCTAGTAGCCTACTAGATGTACAGAAGTTGCAAAGTCCTTTAGTTCTTCCTAGGATTTAAGGGTTTGAATGTCGCCATTCATTTTCATACTTTGGTTGTTCCTAGGCAGTAGCATATTTTTGTATAGATCAGGCCAAAAAAGTAAAATATGGTAGTTCCATGACTGTAGAAGATTCAACAGCAGTGTATTTTATTTGGGTTCTTTTGTACTTGTATATCATCACTTTTGTGTCAACTTGATCCTTGATGATAATCAGGTGAATTTTAATCTAGTGTTTATAATCAATGATTATAATCCTAACAACCCTGCTGCTGACTAAACATTTTCAATGTGGTGAAAAAGAAGTTTGGGTGTGAACTGTGCAGCCACAACTCAGCTTGGCACACGCAGCTAGGTTACTTCTAAGGTTACTTCCAAGTGTTTTACTTCTAGAACAGTATTGCCCTTTGGCACATGCTTACCCGTAACGTTGTGCTAAGCTCAGCTACTTCTTGTTTTAAAGTCTCTAGGTCACCATTCCTGGTATTTGCCACATGATGGGTTGCGTAATGGTCTTGCAACTCTTGCGTGGATTTCATTTTCATCCGGCAGACAGGACATAGGTGCCCAGGGGGGTTTCCACCGTCGTCAGCATGACTACTCTCGTAGTGGGTATGCAGATCTTCAGGCGAGGGAAACCCAGCCATGCAAGTTGGGCAAAGAAAACCCTGTTA
>JAHWFP010050045.1:0-41508 GCA_023313725.1 Lithobius niger | reverse complement strand
AGAGCCTATCGACCACCAAAGGGAAGGAGGGGCAGCCTCGGTCGGAAAGGGGGCACGTGCCCTTGCCGACCCGTGGGGTGCACCGAGACACTCCTCCCGCCAAACACCACCACCAAAACGTGTGGCGGCCTTTTGATCGAACAAGACATAACTGTGTACTGCGCACACTCCGACTCGTTAAGGTTTCCCCCACCTCTCCGTCCCTCCACCCCACCCCTCGCCCTGGACCGCCCCTGTTTCCCCTAAGGCCCGCTTACACCACAAGCACAGGGCGTTGGCAGGGGCGGAGGAGTTGGGGAGGGGGGGGTTGTGATGTACGGCCGCCATCAGAGAACATTGTAAACACGTTGCTTGGAGCGGTCGGACGCCCAAACAAATGACCGTTTTGTCCTCCAGGCCAGCAGACCATGAAGGACGGACGGACGATGCAAGCGGAGGGGCCACCCTCGGGAATCCACAAGAACTGTACAAAAGTGGAAAATTCATGGTACGTGATGATTTAGACCATGGACAAGTGGATGGACATTTGGGTTCTTCTTAACCGCTAATCTTATCGTAAATAATTCTATTATATTTCTTTAGAAGACAGGCGAAAGGATGGTAGAAGAAATGAAACCAGCGTAGAATTTAGGTCTGGACAGTTGTGGTTTCAATTTGGCAAAATGGCGCGCACGAACGGTTAACACTTTCTATCGTAAATTCTTGAAAACAGTCAACTTGGAATTGCGGTTTTGTAATAAGTTTTCTGAATGGTGTTATGATTGTAAGGCCCAACGGAGTTACAGCAAATCAATAAAATTAAAACTGAGGCCGAGGACACAAATAAATACAGATGCCTATTCCCGTTGCTTTTTGGACTAAATGTAATACTTCTACGCGGAAAATGAAACTTCGACCTGTGATACTAAAGAAACGGCCAGCATAGCTGAGTAGTAGGGTTAGAGTGTTCAATTCCTGCCCTGGCAGTCTGACATTCGGCTCCAGAAAGCAACGAAAATAGGTTTGATATTTATTTAACCCTAATCGAGCCCATTTGGCTTTCCGTCTGTGTGCACACAAAGTTAGAAAATCGAGCCATGTACAAGTCGACCACCAAAGACTTTCATATTGGAACTAGGAAAAAATGCAAAGCCGGTGGCACGGCCATTACTATTCGTGTTATCTAAAGAGATCTAATGTTTGCAGAACATCGCCAGAATGAGCAGAATGTATCCCATAGCTGTTGAAAACCCTTGGTACCAATGGGTTGAACTCTTGAGTTGAAGATCCACATGGAGTTTACTGTGAAGAATTTTACAGGTTAAGATTTAAATCCGTTTTCAATTTGTCAAGCTCCAAGGAGTCAAACTTCAGATGCTTGAGACACGTGCCATTAGACATATTTTTCATGCCCGGTAGGGACTTTGTGAAGCGTCTCTGAATTAACTCACTGTGGTCAAAATTCTTAAGTGAGTAGGGGTACCAGACAGGGCTAGCATAGGTACTCCAAAAGGGGACGGGCATATCACAAGTTGGTTTGGGCATTTCCCGACCTGAAACAGCGTCTGACAATAGGGATTTACAGCCAAGAACACGGAGTTAAGTTGGTCGTGGATTTCAGATCAGACTGCAGCCATACACCTAAGTCTTTTACAGTTTTCGTAGTTGGTAATTGTTGGTTGTTCTCATAAGACCGTTGCTTTCTTCCTAGTGTTACCACATCGCAGAGTAAAGAGTGCGCCAGCACCTTTAAATGAACTACTAGGCTGGTGAAGTAGTTGTCCAACACGGCCTTGCACCAACTTTATCTAAGTTTGGTGAAGTGAAACACCATCCAACGACACCAGGTCACAATAAAGAGGAAAAACTTAGTGATTCAATAGTTGCTTGTGGAGCACGATCCCTCGTTACCTGGTCACTTTAATTAGTGCAACCGCGAGCTGGCGCCCACCAATCCCTCCCGACGGAGCCCTCGCCCCGATCAATGCACCCATTGGCTGGGGTACGGTGCACGTGACCGACCAATCGCGTTCCGTCGGGTGTAGTGGAGTGGGTAGTGGCTGTGGAGGGGTGGGACTGATGGGTCGCAATGCCACTTTTTCATCTTCTCAATTTACGACGTAATTAAGGTTGGTGCGATACGGTAGTAGAGCGGCGCTGTGCAGATGTGTCAGGTCGTTAGCGGGAATTACGTGCCAAGGTGAGACTACGGCTCCTTCCGGCTCCTTCTTGCTAGCTAATGATCCCCCACTTCAAGGTCTTTGCGCAACAACTTCACCAAACATGCACCAATGTTGCAAGCTTCAACAAACAGCTTTCAAGGCTTGTGTGTGTGTAGTCCACAGGCATTACCAGAAAGAGTTGGAGAGCTCCTCTTACTGACAAACCATTGCAGCCCTCGTACACTTGACTTACAGAGATCTAGAAACACAATGCTGTTGTCTCCACCAAGTAGCGAAACGTGCGTTTTACGTGCGTTTACGTGAATTTTACGAAATCGCGTGATTCAGCAATAGAAGTAAATTTGTTGGGGAGTGATAGCAACTGGAATGAGTGGTGGGGGGGGGGGGGTGGATTGAGGCTTAATGGCGCGTCGACAGCAAGGCCATTAGCGCCAATCTCAGCCACAGTGCAGTGGTCCGGGTTACCACTGCACCACACATTGGCATGAGTTGTCTCCTGGCTGGGTAGTAGAGACTCACGTGTATAAAATCAACACATAATTTAATTTTCGGCCAATATCAACACTTTAACCAAGCAAACACTGCACGCGAACAACGAAGCAAGCATACTAAAACAACACCGACCTTTACGAGTGCATCTCGATAGCTCTGCCACCACGTTGCGAGATTTGTCGTAGAAATGATAAAGAAGCGAGCACATTGTGTTAAAACAACGTAAATTGGCAATAATAATGTTTTCTTTCTTGACCATTTGTAGTTCTTGTCTGTATTCTTCACAATAAAAGGACTTTCTATATTAGGGAAATGCCTTTGTGTTGCTCCTGTCTTGCGGAGGGGTCACTAGTCGGGTTCCCTTTGCCAACCGAATATCTGAAAATATTTGAGGTAGAAATTTTTTCTTCGATATTGTGGTTTTCATGCATTTAAGGAGCTTGTCATGCATGTATTTTCAACTAAACAGATCAAAACTGCTGACATTATCGCTTTGCTCGCCCGGCTATCAATTAGTTATTCACATTCTTTATATTAATACTATTGGATATCCCTTGACAAAAGTGTTCAAATGGTATGCTTAAACATCAAAGGCCACCAAATTTGGCCATGTTATCGTAAAAGCAAAATAACGACACCTTTCTTCAGATACAGCTTTAAAAAATCGGAAATAGGTGTAAAATGTTGCTCAGCTTAAGAAAAAGCCGAAATGGGTGAATTAGTGAAAATTTCTCAGGCCTGTAAATTTTGTAGTTCAAAAGTAGGACCTGTAACTCAGGAATAGGTCTGAAAAAAAAAACCAGTAAGGTAATATACTATTAATACCATTCCTGTCATAATCTAATCATGAACAGCATATATTTGTGTTAAGTGATAAACGTTTGTCGAATTACTCCGATGACCCTCCTCCGACACATGATTTCGATGGTGGAAATGATCGGTTAGTGAGTAATTGGCAACACCGCTCACATTTGGATAATTACTACTTACCTATCAGTATGCTGATCTCCAACTTAAATTCCGTCGGTCAACAACCAAATGACAATTCAGACACGGTGGTATAATACATATTGAGTACCAGGAGAATATAAAGACTTCCGTTACGAAGAAAAATCAGTAATAGACAGTAAGGCTCTGATCAAACCTGCGACGGAAACAGACGCACTCGGCAAATCGTTGTACTACAAAAAAAGTACTACTTTTAAAAATGTGTTTTGGGATCTTGGTTTTCATGTCAGGGTAGCTGAATCGGTAAGTCAAGGAGGACTTCAACTCCGAAGGAGGCTCTCATGTGATCCAATATCGGCATCAGTAGAATTTTTATTGTCAACATGCTGACTACCACTGAAAATAACAATACTGTGAAGTGCATCTGCTGTCACACGCCAGATGCCCCTGCGAAGCAAGGGACATCTAGCTATTGACAATAGCACCCCTGCGCAGTAAGGGACATCTATCTTTGGAGAACAATACCCCGTAGAGCAAGAAGCAACTAGCTTTTGACAACAATACCCTGCTGGAGCAGCAAGGGGCACCTAGCTTTTAACAACAATACCCTTGTGCAGAAGGGGCAGCTACTTTTTCACAACAATAATGAATCAAGAGTTCGTTACTTTTCGTCCTGCGGAATTTTGTGTCCTCCTTCCCCTATTCAATAGGCTTAAAGAAGAGGACATCGAATGATACACTCACAATACGTTCTCAACGCCCAAATTCGTCATTAACGCACACTGCAATTTAAAACAAGTCTTTTGTGTTTTACAAATAAGAAGCCTTCAGCTTCAAGTCGGCATATTTAAAGTCGGGACGGCCATTTTCGCCGGGATTCAATTCTCTCACCAAAGTATTGGCGCTCGCCAACAAAAGCCGACGCGACTGACTTTCAAGTCATAAAAAACGGAATGGGGAATACGAGGCCAAACGGAAAAAAAAAAAAGATCACAATGTCTTGAGAAAACGAGATTGTTGTAGCGTACACATAATATAATCGAGCGGGAGCCTACAGGGCATTAGGCAGATGGGATGTAGGGGGGGGGGTTTGAGGAGCAGAGTTGAGTGCAGTCGTGCATAGATATAAAGCAGCTTCCGTCCAACGAACAAGAAATATGAATACGATCGTGAGGAAATGCCTCGTCAAGATCATAGCTGCCCCTTCCGTTTCTAAGCGATGCTTTCCTGTACTGCACGTAGGCCACGCACGAAGCCAACCAGCTCATAGTTAGGGGAAGCGAAGGATTTATAGACACGGCGAATAGTTGAATCCACAAACACCGTCGACGTGATTCGTTTAACCGATCATGCTCAACCGAGAATCCTTCCTTGTTTTTTTTTTCCTTTTTTCCCCGCGTGTTTCTATGTTTCCGTGCAGAACAAAGAACGCTTTCTTGCACGGATTTGCTGCTGTTTGCGTGGGCGTTCAACCGTTGCTGCAAATAACGAATGAGCGTGCGCACCCAGCCAAGCCAAGCCAAGCCCGCCAGCTGAAACCATTTTCATAACTATTACGGCCAAATCTTATCTTATCCGGCTGAGATGATGACTCGATCAATTTTCACGCAGTTTAAACTGCCTGTCATTTTTTATCTGTAAAATAAAAAAGCTCCATATCATAATCTCGATCCCCGAATCAACGGAAATGGTGGCTGGGGACAAATCAAACTTAACAAACACGTACGATTCGATGAATAGAAATGAAGTTAGCTTATTTTCGTAGCTTCCTTCGCAAACTTGAGTTGATTTGAATCTCCCTGACTCATTGGCAACAAAAATAATAAGAATCCGCCAAGTTAATGCCAATCCCAGAAGTAAAATGAATACCAAAATATTTCTGGCTCCGACAGCTTTGGAGATTTAATGTGCTCCCAGCCTAAGCCATGGCGCCAGCAGGCGAGAGGGACAATTTTTCTAGGTAATTGCAATCGGATATTCACAGGATTTTTTGCGTGCCACAAGCGACATGAGCACGAGGCATTAAAGGGGCCTTCTCTTTCCGAAAATGCCAGGGATGGCTGAAGTCAGGATCCAATCCGGGATCTCCTGCACATGAGACGGATATGCTTCGACAGCTGTTACTCAACAACATTAATTGTAGCCGATCGACACTAATTCCAAACAAAATCGGTATTGAGGATGCGTCATCACGGATGGGAGGAGAAAGTTGATGGCAGCCATTTTAATTTTTAAATCACTACTTCGAATGCTAAAAAAGTTAAATTTTTCACTCTTTTTATGATAATGTATCGGATATCACTTCTTTAGATCATTTGTTTTCAGTGATTTACCTTATTATTAAGAAACTGTCGAAATTCCTACACTAATAAACAGGACGGTAAGTCAAATCGGCTAGATTAGAGGTCAAGAAATAAACAAATACAGATGTACCTATTTACGTTACCTTTTGGACTTAAATATCAGACTAACTGAGCGGGAATTGAACCCTCGACCTTTGAGACCAAAAGCCGAAGCTCTCTACCGGGAATTAGCCATACTAGACAGCCGTGTCAGTATAGATTAGCGATAGGGGGGGGGGGGGGGGATGAGGCTTAATGGCGCGTCGACAGCTTGGTCATTAGCGCCAACCTCAGTCACAGTGCAGTGGTCCGGGTTGCCACTGCACCACACATTACAGAGATATTATTCAAACCCCTAATCTAAATCTTGTCATACATCTGCACATCTGTACCTCCTGCAAAAATTGAAAAACACCGGACAGGAGGACAGACTTATCGCCCAACTGACGCACAATGTCATTGGGAAGATGGAAACGACGACGAAAACCATCAAGATGGCAACAATCAACAAGGAAGTGCCGGACCGTAAGTGGCCGCCGACACCAATAACATTCAGGAGGGTCAATCCCCCCGCAAAAGGAAACAGTGATTAGCGGTAGAGCTTAGTCCTACGGTGTCAAATAAAATAGAAGGCGTTGGCCAATAAGCTTATAGGTTGTTATTAGGCAGATGACAAGTGGAAAATACCACCATGATGACAGTTCTTTTTTGACGCATGAGGGAGGAAACCGGAGTACTCGGAGGAAACCCTCATTCAACGTTCGTGAAACAACCATCCAAGGTCGATGGTTTAATTCCCAATCAGGCAGTCTGACATTTAAGACCAAGAGAAAACGGAAATAGATTTACATCTGTATTTAATTCCTTCACTAGTAAAATAAAATTATTTTAAATAATCAAAGACCGATTTTCGAAATAATTAGCAAAAAAGTGCCAATGTGCACAGTACAGCGTTATTTTACAATATAGAGTTTAACACTATTGTATAAAAAATCAGTCAGAAAGTACAGAAAGTGCAACATTTACGAGAATGAAGCACTTAGTATCACTTTGTAGGGATGAAGCACGAAGGGTTTTAAGTCATAATAAAATACAAAAAAAATACATTCACTACAAAGGCTATCGTGGATCACGTGGCCCAATTTTTTATACACTTCCGCCGGAATTTTCCCCTACAATTTAACCTCTAATCAGTAGAATTTTAGAATTTCCAAAATTCTTCATCAACCGTACAAAAATGAGTTTTCTACGATTATATTACTTTTAAGTACCTTTAAAGTACATTTTAAGTAGAAATTAGTAGGTTGACAGATTAATTCAATTAGATGGAGGATTAATGCAACCTGACAACGTCGGTGATATGTTTCCACTCAAAAAATACCTTTTAAGCAGTAAACAGTAGGTTGACAAATTAATTCAGTCAGATAAACATATTATCTGACAACCGAAGTCACATTGTTTTCTACTTGAAAAATACATTTCATGTATAAAACAGTGGGATGACATTAATTCAATTAGATGGGCAGAATAATGCAACCTGACAATGGAAGGCACATTGTTTTCTACTTGAAAAATGCCTTTCCAGATGAAAACAGTAGGTGGACAGATTAATGCAACCTCATAATGTAAATACCATTGTTTTCTACTTGAAAAATAGATGTGAACAACGCTGATGCTTTTTTTCGATACGGAGCATTGGGTAATTCCACTTGATTAAAATGTTTCATCCGGTACAATTGTTCAGTATTGGTGTGCACCTTATACTAAATAGGTGTTCAGGGACTGTACAATAAGATTACTAATGTTACACAATAAATGACACAATCATAGTTCAACTAAATACCAAACGAAAACAAGTGAAGAAATAGCAATAATGAGAATAGGAATACAAAAGGAAGCCTGATAGTTTCCTTTATGGACGAATGGACGACGAATGAAAACACGAAAGAAATTAATCCAATGGTAATGTTCTCCAAAACACGACAACGCCATTAATAACGTGATGGGTCCATGGCAATTTGCTTCTGGACAATTCTGTCCCACACAATTCTCCCCAAAAATTACAGATTGTGCGACATTTCGGTCCCATGCATGTTAACGTACGAAAATTCGTTCCCGCAAAAATAAAAAAAAAAAAAAAAAAAAAACGTGTGAAACGAAAAATGAAATGTGAAAAGTGCACGATGCAACAATGGCGGGTACCAATCGAGAAAACAATGCTACGGTGGGCTGGAAAACAGGTTTTGGATTTTTGGTTGGCCATAGTCAGCCAACCGTACGGAAGGCGGTGTAAGCAATTCAAACGGACCAAGTCAGTGTTGCCTTGGCCATGGCTCAAGAAGCGAGGGGAGAATTTTCCACCGATACGACATGAAGGTTTGAAATTGTAGCAACGATTGCTGTGTTTGGCCAGAAAACTCCCTCAATTTTTAAGTGGCATTGCACACAACGACAGCTCTTAATTTTTTTTTAACATTCGTAAGATTATCATGGCTTGTCGTCAAATTTTAACTGGCTTTTTAATTTTTTTTAACTAGGGACATTTTTTGCCTTGGGACCAAAGTATCATGGGTGGTTTTTTTTGGGGGGTCCGAATTGTCTGGGACAAGTTTTCAGGAACGAATTGTCGGAGACCGATTGTCACAGGACCAAATTGTCTGGCATCGACCATGATAACGTAATTACCAATAATGACCATGATATTTTTCCAAATTTATGTAACCGGGGTTCCAAACTTGACCCCAATTGTTCCGTGTTATAATCGAACAATGGTTTCATCAGCTATCATGTAAATTATGTTAATAACTCGAATTGCTAGAGTCATGATTGTTGCATTTTTGACGTGATGTGTATGACTTCCTTTTGGCTTGTTTACATTTTATATTGCATTTATTGGTCAATAGTGGAAACAGCTGCAACTCCCCTTTTTTGTGCTTGTTGTTCTTTCCTTTGTTGCCGATGGCATTTTGGCAAGACTCCAGATGTTCGGTTTGTGTTCCAATCGCTTTTTTTTTTACGCCGACGACTTCTTCAATTGGTACCTAATCTTCACACAATCATATTGTAAGTGCAAACCGAGCAACTTGGATGACACGGGCAATCTTAAGAACCGGAAAAAAAAAAACCCGCACACTCTGGGTCTTAATCGGCTTGCTCTTCCCCCTATTAATAATAGACTTGGCCAAACCAACATCAACCAGTCATCGCTGATGCCCCGACCAAACTTGATTCAATGGCGCTATCAAAGCAGAGCTTAAGTGCAAAAAAGGGCTTGCCAGACCCGCCTTACACCTTTTCTCCATCAAGATAGAACCGACTTTAATTGGAAGGCGACACTGAAATCGGGCGAGCTGCAGGCGTTGGGCCGGAGGCAGAACAATATTTATGGACGGGATAATGGCCGCCGAGGCTGGCATCCCAAGTGGGTATTAGCCGTCAGGCATTCCCTTCAAATGATGCTTGAAACGGAAGAAAGCGAAGAAGGGCCTCTAGCCAAGACTCGCAGCGTGCACACCATACATCACCAGCAGCCAGCAAAAGTGTCCCCCATTCGCACTTGGCATTAGTATGCAGGCAACAGTGTGATTCTAGCCGCGGTGCGCCCTCTCCCTATCCAATCCACCTGGCGTGGCATCATCGGCCTGTCACGCCTAACTGCTGACCCGTTGGCTACTCCAGCTGCATGTTTATTTATCGACGCTTTCTTTCAGGCATATAGCGCATTTTCTCTGCCCTTACTATTGATGCTAGCGAGACATACACCTATCCACGGGAGGAGGGAGAGGAGGGGGTAGGGAGAGAAAGGAACGCGAGGCTGGTGAGCGATCCATTCGCGCGTTTTACATGAATTTTGAGGGTCCATCGAGTCGTCAGCTGCACGAGCTATAAAACCTGAGTGAAAACGACATCACGTGACACATTCCAAGATGCAGGAAGTCACTCTGGTTCTGAAAGGATGGTAGAAGTTGGGGGGGGGGGGGGATGAACGCTAGAGCAAAACGGAGACATTTCTTTGGTGCAGATATTGCTGTTACTTCCCTCCCCCCGTCCCTTCATTCACAGCATCGCTTCTTTTATTTAATACCCGTGAAAATATCACGCTGAGTCGACTCACCAGAGAATGACACAATGTGGCGTCTACAATATTAGTTTTTGAAGGCCAATTTTAAATTTGAATCTTATGGTTGGAGGGCGGGGGAAGGTAAGGAACTGAAATGTGGTTGCTAAGGTTCCCAGCTGACATTATGATGCAAATTTTGAAAATATAAAACATATTTTCCGTAACGTATGTTGTAATGATGGTAACACCATACAGTGACTGAAAATTGCTACTTTTCGCCTCATAAATACTTCTTAGGTCTAATGGGTAGGAAAGGAAAGTTTCAGACTTACTGTCGCTTTTAACGGCTAAAGATTATATCACGACGAACAGGGCTTGAATTACCTGGGAGGAACGGAGCGTTTTGCTTCCTTAAACTCCCGGATATCGCCCAGCTTATAACATATTGCAGCTATAATTTGCTTTCATTAAAACACAAATGTCAGTAATGGAAAATAAAACAATATTCTTTTGGCCTTAAGCAAGGGCATGTTTTTCTTCCATTCAGTGAGATTACAGAACTAGCTAACAATCAACAACAACAGGTTAATGGTAAGGGCAGGCATTTCTAAACAACTATTTTTGGAGCGTCGTTTTTGGGTTACCTTCGGATTAAGCAGGTTAATTGTCGAATGCACTAACATCATCACTCTCTGCGTTCGTCTGACGTTGCAACTGGAGCACGTGCTTGCTCATTGTTCGTTGGGCTTGCAGTCAAGCAGCAGCGCTGTTCAAAAATGTCTGTTGAGAAGTGTTTAATCTCAAGAATAACTAGGAATTTCAGATTTGAATGGTTCAACTGTGACTGTCATCAAAATTGCAGTAAGTGGACAAGTTAACAGAGAAAATGCCTATTATACTATTTTGAAATTTTATTTAACGTCTGGTTTTATTATATTTATTATTCTTCCAATTTAGTGTTATCAGGGATCAAATGTCTGAGCAATCTTAATGCGCAGATCTACCAACCTGCACGTACGTACTGAATTACGGGAGCAAAGGTTTGCGTTCTGAAAAAAAATTCTAAATTGAGGCCTCCCTACAAAGTGAAAATGATGGTAGGAAATTCCTTGGGTTAATCTACGTGCTGCAATCCAAATGAGCAAGGCATTTTCAAAAATACTGCGTCACTTACCATCAAAAATACACAAAACAATCACTGAAGGAAAAAATGCGTCAAATAAAGAAAAAAAAATCCGTGAACTTGAACCGGTCGGTGGCTTGAATCTGACGTGCTTTTAGGTTCCATTTTATGTTTTAAGTCTTCTAATTGTACTTTTAATTCATTTACCTGAAAAATTATTATAAATGATTAGCCATTCGCTTCGCTCACTCTATTGGCGTCCATCCTTGCTTCACAACAAGTTTATTTGTTTTTTTCCCGGATGTTGTACACCTACGAAGGTGAGAGTACCGCTAAATGAAAGATTGAGATAGCGAAACGAGGGACACGTTTAAAATTAAATGGAAATCGCTCAGTTTCCTCGCTCAATTCACGCACCTCCGTGCTTCAGAAACGGGAATGTTTGACATCCCTTTAAAATCAATAGGTCCGCTTTTTCCGTGCGTCTAGCTAGTTGACGTAAAACCTAAATCTTTGATCTATACATAGGGTTGCTGTTACTAAGTATGATGCAAAATATGTTGGTCTTTTTTTTTTATCAAAACACACGCTAGTGTGTCGCCCGCCAAGATAAACGATAACATCCAGATAATATTCATATAAATGCGAGCATGGCGACCACTAGACACATTGTGTCTTTGCAATTAAGGTAGTTTGGCTGTTTTCAGCGATCTGAGGATAAATAACAATGCGACAGAAAAGGCTGAAGCTTGTGTGATCGGGAGACTTCGGGCGCCTGACAACATAAAAGCCACCATTAACGACACAGTTTACCGTCTTCTGGCCACTGCCGAATAGTTGTGTAGCACGACTCCCGTCATCTGGCCATTGCCACATAGACCAGCGGCATCAATCCCATCATCTAGCCATTGATTTTGCGGCACAAATACAGAGGGTCTGTATTTCAGACGATGCCAGAGTGACCAATACAGTACACCTGCTACAAGGCTCTCCATACCAAGAGCCGGGGTCACCATTCATTACATGTAAAGTAAATCTGAGTAGTCGTGGTCACAGGTGGCACTACGATTGGCGCAGGTCAACAATAAACTGTAGACATAACTTCTTCCTGTTGCGTGCTGGAAAAAAAAGAACTCTTCCCGTGGAGGTGATGGAGGTGGAAAATTAAAAAAAAAATTAAAACGAGACATTACTTTTTAGTAGGAAAGAAATGTATAATTTTAACTGATTGCTGTTGGAAGATAATTATATACATTTTTATTGATTGACGATATATATTCCTGTGGAAATGATATAGTGGTAATTAAGTTGCCCTGACAATTCCCTTCCGTAAATGGATAACTAAATTATACCGTCATCATGCCAATGACGGGTAAATCTGCGACATGAATGCCATTATCTGGCTATTAATGGGGAGTTCTGAGGGACGAATATCGTCATCTGCCCATTGCCGGGTAGTTAGTTCAGCGGCCTGAATTCCGTTACCTCTACTGAGTTGGGTTCGGATAGTTCAGCGGGACATTAGGCATTTTCTAAGTAGATATTAGTACGAAGACAATTCATTGTTAAAAAGATGTAACTGGTGCTCAGGTAGCTTACACGGTGTTTAAAAAAAAAATAAAGCAACTAGAAATCGGAGAAAATGGGATCCCTAAAATTGGTTTAAGCACATTTTATTGGTTTGGGTTGGACTTTTGACCCAATTCCAGATGTGATAAAAAAAACAACGAAATGTGGTTTATTTTCCGAAGTTCATTTAGGGATGTTTGATTTGCCTGCTGAAGCAGGTGGTAAACAACTTCCTTCTGCCTAATTTCGTAATCAATAATTTGATACCCTAAACAGCAAATGAACCTACTTACACACTAAGGGTTAATTCGCTGAGGCTTACTTCCAATTCCACTAATATTAACAACATCTCAGCCGAAAGGGCTATTACATCCATTTTGACATGCCTGTTTTACTTTTGGGTCACGTAATAACTAAACACAAGAATTGCGGTAAGAATACGTTACGTACGTCCGATACAACAATTTAATTACTGCATCACCAAAACACGACACGGAGACCGCCATTGTTTTGCTGGAACGTGCAGAAATTATACATAGCTCTCACAGCCAACAGATTTATCTCAATCGGCTGCGAGTCGAAATCGAAAAGTGACATCTGTCGGCAATAATTTCTGCACGTTTCAGCAAAA
Source organism: Lithobius niger (assembly GCA_023313725.1). Classification (NCBI taxonomy): domain Eukaryota; kingdom Metazoa; phylum Arthropoda; class Chilopoda; order Lithobiomorpha; family Lithobiidae; genus Lithobius; species Lithobius niger. The sequence continues at coordinate 28,181 of JAHWFP010050045.1, read as the reverse complement.
CAATGGTGGTCTCTGTGTTGTGTTTTGGTGAAGCAGTAATTAAATTGTTGTATCGGACGTACATAACGTATTATTACCGCAATTCTTGTGTTTAGTTATTGTGTACGTGATCCAAAGTAAAACAGGTATGTCAAAATGGATGTAATAGCCCCTTAAGGAAAAAAGGAAACCAATATGAGCCTTACTGTCAGGGGGGGGGGGGGGGCCCACAACCGGAGTAGGCAAAAACCTGTATTCCTACTTTTATTACCACAAGCTTTTTTTTATTAAAAACGAACAGCACCAATATTATGAGTAAAAATTAAGAGGATCAATTAAGGGTCTGTAGCAAGAAGAAGCACATTAAGTTAATGAGGTCCCATTTTTTTGCAACTAAACAAAAGCGCCCTTCATCCACAAAGTGCAACAAGAAACAACCTTGAGAGAGATGAGACGATGCCAATGGAGGGAGCAAAGCCAACAATATGGCTAATCTATTGAACTGAGGGTACTGAGTATTTTAACTAGAAACTGCTTAAAATTAATTGCAAATAAGTGAACACGAAAACTATGTGATTCGAATTTAATGGTGCGATGGTGACATCATAAATAGTATTTTCGATAGTATTGATGAGAGAGGAAGGCAAGCTTCTGTACAAACCAATTCACATTTACTGATTACCCAATTCATTGAATTCAATCATGTTTAACGATCTCGCCTGGATGAACGAGTCGAGCCATTAAAACGACTATTAACCAGAAGAATCACTGATGGCCCTGCAATAAAATCAAATCACGAAAAGGGGTTGAACGAAGAGAGAGAGAGAGAGAGAGAGAGATAGGATGACATATTCTGAAATACGAACTAGAATCTTTACCGAATTAATAAAATGAAAACTGAATTTATGCAATATCCTACAGTTACCCACCACGGGCAAAAAAAAAAAACAAAAAAAAATCTTGGGTTCGTTCAAACTCAACATCAGTGGTTACCCAGACTTAATCTCCAGCATTATTTTCCAACATACTGAAACCAAACCCAAGAACTTAACCCTTTTACTTATAAATCGAATATCTTGCATCTTTGCTTCCGTGTACTGATGTTGATCTGGAAATATTATCGAGAATGTTAAAGAAATACTGGGAAAAAGATGAAATACTTTTTGGCACCAAGTATTCAAGTTCAAGTTGCTCAAGTTGTCAGACTATTTGTACTTAACTCTTTTTTTTCTTTCAATTCATGGATTCGCCATGCACAGTACACCATCGTAGTACAGGATTTCTGTAATGTGTGTCGCAGTTGCATCTTGGCCTCCATCGTAGTTTGTGGCGCATCTTTTGCGAAGCATTATGTGTGTGTTGCTCGGGTCCGGAAAGAGGAAATTCTTTAAACTGAATTAAGTACACGTTTGAGTTGTAGGTAAACCTTCAACGGGCAAATTTTTTTTAAATACTTAAAAACGTTGGATTGTTGATTTTCGACTCTGAAGAAGTATGCAGATTAAAGACAGTTGTTACATTGCAGACACCTTACCTAGGTTACCAAGCTCTTCCAAAGGATCGAATTTAGGGGGTGATGAGAGTGACTGTTAACTTCAGCTGCGGTCGTAACATTTTATCCGTTAAGACTTGATGGTAATAATTCAGTCGCCAGACAATTGTGATTCAATTGTAAGATGTTATGCGCTTTCTGTTGCACCGGCACTGGCAAACTAGAACCTTGAAAAAGTTCGACTGAGGCTTAAATTAGGCTAGGGGTAAGGTGAGGGCATAATTTGGAACTTAGAGTTAGAATTCTAGTTGCTTGGGACCTAAATGGATTCGTTAGTAGAAAGAGTTAACTGAGTTAGGGCCACTGGACGAAATGAGAGCGAACAAGCCAGGAGACAGGACCAGATAGACTCATATGACACCATCTATTACAATGATTTTGTCTTTTATCAATTTATTTTGTCCTCTCCCCACCAAACTCTTGTTTGTCCATTAGTTCCTATAAGTTCTTTTTTTTGCACTACTATTTTATTTATATTTTCTCTTCTTCTTTCACGACTCGTTGTCAATCCAAATACATTCGTTGAGAAAAAAGAAAATGCATCACTTCGCCGAAATGCAATTTCTTGTTGAGTTTTGTGTATAAAACTTACAATTCTTGAGTTTTTTAAATATGCAAGTGAACCGGTATAAAGACAGAGGTGCTGAGTGGCTTCTTGTGCGGTGTTCATCTTAAACCCAGTCACTTGCATCCAAGTTAACATTGCTGACGCGCACAGTTCATTTCCATGTCCACATATCTTTTACTACTGCCTGGTGTTAGCAAGGTTAAGGGCATGTGACAATAACTTGTAAATCATCATTACCAAAAACGTTACGAGCCTGTTTTCCCCTTGTAAGCTGCTCGGCAACCCTTTAAAAAACCATCTCTTTAAAAGGCAGAGCTCTTGAATTATGGACCGTGCGACAAGTGCCAGGAATTAAGGCACGATGCCATCTTTTGCTGGCCACTTTAAAATCCCACCATCGTCGTCATTTGAGTCCATATCGTCGTTTGTCGCAATCCCCCGGGGCCATCTGTCGTGCACCTCAACAAAGGGCCCGCTGTACGAACGCCATGCCACGTGACTACATCCACCTGCTCCTCTTCCCGCACCAGCCCCTCCCCTCCCCTCCTCTAGCCAGCTGATCGTTAGGCCGAGTTGAGAAGCGTGTTCCCGCCATAATGGAGTAATTACATTGTTTTGTAATTAGATACAATGGTTCTGTAGTTGGTACGCGATAAAAGGTTAACAAGAAGAGACTTCATTAATTCATGTCACACACGGGATCTGATTTCCAAGCCAACGACGTCACAACAAACGCTAAGCTCCTTGCTTGCCGCTCGTTCCGGCTCCTCACATCCCTTCACTCCCTCCTTGTCCACCAGTGCCCTGGTGTTAAGCGTAAGCCATTTTGTACGCCATTTTGAGCGGCCATTTTGTAGCCATTCTGTGGCGTTCAAAATGGCTTACGTTTAACAGTTGGGTTATAAAACAGTTTACGGATCAGACAAACGGTTGTGGGTAATGTAATGCCAACAGAGATCCGAAAACACACCAATAAGAGGAGCAATAGTCATACTATGAGTCCTATACGGAGTATACGCCATCTCAGCTTTTGTGATTGCTGCTAGACGAAGATAGGGGTGCCAATACCTATAAAATAGAGCCCTACGAGTCAAATTCCCCAGTAGCCCTAAAAAGAAAATCCTTCATCGATTTATTGTATTACCATGTTAACATTCAGTGGCTTGCACGAGGGGAGGCGCAGCCTGTTTGTAAAAAAAAATTGACCTTTATAGGCCTTTTTATGCTAACACTTGTTGGTGCACTGGTGCCTGAGAAAGGTCGAAAGGGCCTAAAAAAGCCATGAAAGGGGCCAAATTGGCTACTAAAGGTGCAGAGAAGAGTAGAAAGTGACAGCAAAAAAAAAAGTACTCCGAAAAAATGTCTAATAAAACTTACTGTGCCCTTTTACTAATAGTTGTCGGTGCCCTCCCGGGGGTCTATGTAGGCCACTTTCTGTGTATCATGAAAATGACAAACACGCATCAAACTCCAAAAATGAATGGAAAATGCACTTAAACTTAAGTTGATATACTAACTAATCTACAAAATGCTTTGTCTTACATGAAACCATGTATGAGTTATGTGTATATTTCACCGGTGGAGGATTAAAGGAAAGATGCTTGAGGGGTGGGGGTCGGCGAGGAAGGGCCTTATATTAATGTTCTTTTACATTATTTTAACCCTAAAGCTACCAGAATTGAATGCTGAAAAGGCCCCAAGAAGGCCCTATTTAATGAAAAGGCATGAGTCGAAGCTCGTCTCCTCCCTCCCTCCGTTAAATCAACCACTGCATTTCACTATTGCTCAGCAGCGGACTAAGTTGGGATATCGAACTGCTATCTGAATATTGAAATGTAAGAGCAGCATGGGTTACCAAAAGACTATTCATAGGAGGGTTTTAACATTAAATACTTAAAAAAATATTTCTTACCATGTACACTATTCGTCCTTATAAAGTGAATAGAACATGTACACGCATTTTCAAATATTTTTCGGAGACAGGTTGTTAAAGTGAATATACACTGATGCAATGATCTGAAGAAAAGCAGGATGAGATAGGGGAGCAACATTCGTGCATTTACCTCCAAAATTTTCATTCTTTCTGTCACGCTATAATAGAGAGGAACGAGACTGTCTGCCATGTTTGTTTTAATGAGTTTACTGCGATTTATTTATTTTTCTTGTAGTCTAGCTGTGAAGACAGAAAATCGTTCACTTTGTGAAAACTAGCTAAAATTTGGTACGTTTATTCATTTTTGTAATAGCAATCGAATATACATAAAATCCCAGTGTGGGTTTACAGGGGCCCCCCCCCCCCCCTGGAAACAAAAATTCCGTCTGCAAGTGCAGGTGAGCTGGTTTCAGATACCATTTTTGGAAAAGAATCGAGAAAGAGGAATGTCCACGGTTGAGATTCAAAATGGATCTCTAGTGCTATTGCGTACCTGCAAGAGGAGGGCAATAGATGGAAATGTCAACAAACGAAATGGTGGAGGAAAGGTGATGGTGTGAAGATCAAAGCAAGAGGGACATGGTATATCAAGATGGCTCCGAAGAGATTTAGGGAAAGGTCGAAGATTGAGACGGACCAAATAGGTAAAAACCAAACTGGAGGTCGGATGTACGTATAGATACCAACATCCGAGGGAAGCTCTCCTTTGGACATGTTTTCGATCAGATGGTCAGGCACTTAGACGTAGCTAAAAGCCACCACCTTACATTAGCAAATTCATAACAATTACATCAGTCAAAAATGCATTCAGAAACTCAAGATTCGACCAAAGTGCTTGAAGACCTGATTGTCAAAATATTGACCTGCAATGCAGATCTATCCTGTCACCCCTACCAGTAAGTTCCTGCGGTAAAAAAAAAGTTGCTCCTTTTTTACCTCTCAACCTTTTGAATTCTCTCGACTGACGTCCTATTCTCAGGTCAGCATCCGCTGTTGGGTCCTGTTGTGCCATGTCAGTGATCCAAATTTAGACAGACAAGCGGTTTTTTTTCCTGGGGGGGGGGGGGGGGAGGTGGGAGAATCGATGCTTATGCTGTGTTCGCAACTAAATCATTAGCATCAACTTTAGTCATAATGCAGTGAGCCGGGTTACCACTAAGCTACACATTAAAGAGGTCAAACAAACACAAATCTAGATCTTATCATATATCTGCACCACCTGCAAAAAAAAAAAAAACCGACAGGAGGAGAGACTCATCGTCCAATTGATGCGCTAAGTCTTGCAAAAGATGGAAACTGCGACGAACAATATCAAGATGTTGACAATGTATACTAGCACATGATGGACTGTAAGTGGCTGCTGACATGCCATGCCTCGACAGTGCCTTTAATAGCCCATAACTTATTGCGGTAGGCAAGGAAAATGTTGGGTTGTACTTTTCAGTACTTTTCAGTCCACCTTAGCATTCGCTACTTGTATCCTGACGCGTTTTTCCAAAAGCCGTTTGCTTGTAACTTTTAGTGCTGTACATTTATGGTTAACGTTTTAAAAAGCCAGCAACTACTTAACTACTTTTAGTGCTTTTATTCTGTCAGTACATTTATGGGACAAAAGTTCAGTTTTAAAGATGGTGCACCGAATTAACTGAAAATCTTGACTTTGATCCGTTATATCTACTTGCGCAGAATTAAAAAAAAAACTTTCAGCACTACTGCTATGAGACATGGTTTAAAAAAAACTCGCATAGCTCTCTTACACCACGCTATATCGTTTTCAAAACAGGACAAGAGCAATATCAAGTTATGAAAACGCAAGCAAAGCAACGTACTTTTGTACCTCAAGAAATTCTTGTTATTTTGGGGGTGAGCAATCTAGTCTATTTACATTTTGTTACTGTTCACACACAGTTCCACTATTTACGATATCACGGCTAGAGGAGTAATTAGGCCGTTTAGTTAATCAAGTGATGTTCCATCAGAGTAGGCCAATTCTGCATGTATAACCATCAAACTGTTGCTAGCCTATCCAAACAACTCATCATTTACGGGCTAAAGGATTGCATGTTGCCTTGTTTGCATTGATCGGTCACGTTAGCGAATGTCTAATGACACCAGCGGTGACAATTCGCAGGCGAGCTCTACAAATTTGTCATCTCACGTGCTTTATCACGCTTCGCACGTGTTATTCATGTGTATTATTCGTATGATTACAGAGGAACGTGACAAAAATTATAATCACTTTGTCCCCTATATATGTGGCCTTAAAAGCAGACGTCACCCACGCCAAAACAGGGCATTATTTTTTCTTATGCAAACATAAAAAAAATTGCCACCAATGTAATGTAGTTTTTAACTTCTTATTTCAAGGTGAGAAGCTGGACAAACAAACAAACACATATGGAAATGATCTTGTTTATGATCGCGAAGGGGGCAAATCAGGCTTTATGGTGCGTCACGAACCCCAAATCTAGATCTACATTTCTTTCTTCGACGGCCAGAATTCCATGAATGACGTCACTTGTCCATTTCCTTTCATTGGGGATGGTTGTTAGTGGTCCCCGACCCTTTCTTGCCCTTTTGCTTTTTATTTTGGCAATCAAGTATTTTATTATTATTATTATCTGTGCCTCCTGCAAAATTAAAAAAATCCCAGCCAGTAAGAGAGATTCATTGGCCAACTGATGCGTCAAGTCACGCGGAAGATGGCAACAGCAATGAACATCATCGGGATGGTCATATTCCACAAGTATATGATGGACCAAAAGTGTCCGGTGACACCAACGAAAGTCAGGATGTCCTAAATTATGATTAGGACATTTCCTATACTTACTTGAAGCACTCCCAGCAGAAGCCGTACTGCTGGAAGGTGAGAGGGATAATTTTGCTGTGTAATTCCAATCCGAAATTTCTAAATTAAATCTACACGCCATATCAAATACGAGTCATGACAGGATTCTTCTTTTCCCAAATATGACAGAGGTCACTGCAGTCAGGCTTGAACTTGGAACCAGAGATAATGGCGCCATCTTGCTCAGGTCACCTTGCTCCATTTTGCTTTTCCTACACTAGGAAAACCTACATAATGACGCAGACTTTTCATGTTTGTCTAAATGACGGACGATGGAGTAACTATGCACAGACGGGATTTCAACAAAAGGATTAGATTGTTTTGTTTTCTCTTCTTAAAAAAACCAACTCTGCAGCCCAAAAGACGTCCCGAAAAGCAGCAGTCTGGATTATATGACTGTCTCTCCCACTTTCTCTGTCTGTCCCACTCTGTCAGCACGGGAAGTGGCAATGATGGGTGACGCCAAAGCCCCCACCGGAAACGACCATGCGAGCCCCGCTCCGCCTCATGCTCAACACTTTTGGCCCTCATTTCCGTACGCCCACTTTTCCCTTTACCCCTCAAGAGACAATAGACTTTCTTCCCGTCCGCCATCTTGTGAAATGGTCCCCGGACGTTGAGGGCTATCAGGGTGTATATATTCCCCCCGGGTGTAACCGACTTCTCTTTCCCCTTCGCGTCCCTAGACAACTCAACGATACTCCCGGCGCGTGAGAGCTAGCGTGCTTGCGGCAAGATGGTGTGTTCCATTCAGGATGCGCAGGAGGGGGAAGACACAAGATTTGAGGGTCGTTTCGTCTTCAAATTGTCCGTCACCAAACCCATATCCACATACCAGTAACAGTCAAAGGCATCAGACGTAAGCAGTTGAGCCTATACGCAACTATACGTGGCATGGAAGGGTTATATGGGGCATATGTAGCGACATGGCTTGGGTTATTCCAGGGAATAGGCGAAACGATTGGAGGCTTAATAATAATCTTTTGTTATGTCTGAAACAGACACAAAATAATGGGAAAAAACTTCTAGACAAATTCGAGGTGTAACATGTTACAGGAAGAGTGATGAGAAGCAGCTGACAATTCAGACACAACTGATAGCTATTGATTTAAAAAAAGAACTTATTTTTACACCGCATCAAATACTTTCACATTCACTTCCATCTTGATCCCTAGTTCATTTATCGAGATTTTGATCGTAACAAAATGTCTTGTTTTAGAGTAATTAAAATTAGCCACTAATGAATCACCGTTACTTCTTCATAACCATGAAGTATTTAAAAGACAAACATTGTGATTTACACCAACTGGCTATCAAACAGCACAAACACGGAAAGCGAGGTACCTTTTGTCATTTGTTTCCAGATGCGATGACCTAGAAGGTTTTTGTGAGGACTAAGGACAAGCGCTTTGCGTGAAGACTGAAGTCGCTGCAACGTGGTCGCGATTTAAGGCGCTCCGAGATCAGCGCTCGGGATAATGGGCAAATGGCGGGAAAGCACGAATGTGAGGCGTCGCCAATGGGTGAGGAAAGCCGTCTATCGAATCGGCAAGAAGACGAAATGCAGAACAAGGCAGAACAACGCTCCAATATCTTGTGCGTTTGGCACCACGGAAAGCGTGCAGACAAGTCTCGCTTTCCCCGTGGGCCTAATGAAATGAGCGCGTGTCTCGAGGCCAATATGGCGTCGCTATCAAGCGGATCTGGCGCCATCATCAGCCCTGAGGGCGCGCGCCAACCGAATGTGAGAAGACAAGCTGCAAAACCAGCAATACATTTGAATGCAAGATTCACTTTGCTGCTTTTATTTCATTTCACTATCGCTCAGACGGACAGACAAACGTGACAACCAACTCGGATTCAATTTTGGCGAAATTGGAGTCGCGCAAAACGGAAACCTGAACTTGATTCACTTTTGGTGAATTATGTCCTTCATTGCTCAAGGTACGCCCCTCATGACACCATTTCATTTTTCATTCCTCTCTTCCTTACCTTCTTTTTTTTTTTTTTTTACGAAGTCTTCAACAGCAGTAGATGGGAGTAGAGATTTCGTGCATTCACCAGAAAATGTGCAAGTTTGGTTCTTCGGAACTTGTACATTTTTCAATGGCCACTGCATCAATGATTCATTCAACTTCTACGTTCAACAATGCAAAAGTCAAAATTATAATACCAGTCTTCGATGGCTTCATACCTGGCAAATACTATAAGAAACTGTTCTTTTAGTATAGCATTGGATAATTATAATAATTCTCAGTTTATTACAAATATCAGTAATAGGGGTACCAGAAGGGAGAGCTGGGCTCCTCTAATACTGGGCCTGAAATTAAAGGTGTGACTTAATACAATGGAGAAATCGAAAGTAAACAAATAAATAAATAAGTAAATAAATAAATAAATAAACATATAAGCACTACAAGGAAGCTTGTTTATCTTATACAAAATAAACACAAACTAAAATGAGACTCTAAAAACATTTCATAAAATTAGAAAGATCTACTTTCCTAAGGTATATCTTAAACTGGGCGAGACTGTTCGATCCCACCACCTCCGGCGGAAGACTGTTCCAGGGTTCCACCACACGGTTTGAATAAAAGTATTTAGTACAATCCCTGCGAACAGCAGCAACCCTCAATTTCAGAAGGTGTCCACGAGTGATGGTATTTCCCCGAACAGAAAAAAATACACCGGGGTCAATATTTGTCAGCCCCTTTAAAATTGAATATGTAAGTGATAAATCAGCATGAAGCCTTCTAAGCTCAAGTGAGTCCAGTTTTAGGTAATCCAGGCGCAGTCGATATGACTAGCCCCGCATGCCTGGCAGGGTTTTAGTGAAGGTACGTTGCACTGACTCAATTGTATTGATGTCTTTGATAAGATGAGGGGACCACACTTGGCATGCATATTCCACCAAAGATCGCACATAAGCCTTAAAGGCTTTTACTAATGTAGAAGCGTCTCCCGAGGGGAAACATTTTTTTATCATGTAACCAACCCGTTTAGCTTTGGCCGCAACAGTATTACAATGTGCGGAAAATTTTAGATTCATTGTTAAATAGATACCGAGATCTTTCGTCTCATAAATATATTCTAGAATTAAAGCTCCCATGACATAATGAGTATTTCTGTGTCGGTTACCGAGTGGCAACACTTTGCATTTCCCTGAGTTAATAGGAAGTTGCCACAATTTGGACCAGTCATTTAAATAATTAACAGCACTTTGTAGTGCTTTATGGTCCATCTGGTCGGTTATGCCAGTGTATATTTTGACATCGTCCGCAAACATCGGTATCTTGACATTACCAAACTTTGGGGACAGATCAGATATAAACAAAAGGAACAACAGCGGACCTAAAACGGACCCCTGCGGGACACCACTGGTAACAGGTAACTTGCCAGATGAAGACCTGCCAACACTGACCCACTGTCATCTGCAAAAATCTCGCCCCCGATACCGAGAATCTTAAGTTTGAGAGGAAGTTTCTGGTGCACGACCGAGTCGAATGCTTTGGCGAAATCAATACACCCAATGTCGACTGGCAATCCCATTTCAAGAGATCTCGTCCAGTCAGCCACACAATTTAACATTTGTAGGGTGGTAGATCTCCCAGGAAGGAATCCAAACTGGTTGGGAGGAATGAGGTCAAAATTTGTCAGATGCTTCAGGATATCATCCCAAATGAGTCTTTCCAAAATTCTGCAAGGTAGGCATGTTAAGGATATCGAACGATAGTTTACCGGGATGGCCGAATTTCCCTGTTTAAAGATTGGGATTACTCGTGCTTTTTTCCACATTGTTGGCAATTTACCTTCCTGGACTGAAGATTTTACAATAAGCCATAGTGGCAGGGATAGTACATCAGCCAGCTGTCTATAAAAGATACTAGAAAAACCGTCTGGACAGACAGCTGAACTTTTTTTAAGATTAAATAGGCCTTTGTGTATTTTATCATATGAAATTACCGTCAGACTGGTAGGACAGTCTGCAGGGGGGATATTTAGTTCGTCCGGGTAAAAATTTGCTACTGACAGCGAATTATTATCTTGCACAAAATTACTGCTAAATACCGAATTTAAGGCATTAGCCTTCATTAAATCGTTGAATAGAATGCCATCCTGATAATGTAGTGGAGGTATTGTACCAGGGGATTTTGTTTGTCTTTTAATGTACCTAAAGAGGGAGCTCATTGTACCCTCTCCAATAACCTGCCGTTCAATAGCTATTGCCTCTCGCCTACACAATTCCTTCAAGTTTCTGCGACAGTTATTATAAATGTACAACACGACGAGACAGTCATAATGCACACCTCATAACGGAATCTTGGTCATAGAGCACTTCGAGGTGCCCTTGTTTATGCATAGCAGCAGAATTACACTTGTACAGAAAGGGATTAGGGATGGTCCAAACGACGTACGTTAGTGTGGAAGATTGAGAGAGATATTAACTCCAAAAGGAGCTGTACTGATTTAGAGCCAGACTCCAAACGAAGAAGAAAAGAGAAGACCAATGCAACTAGGAATTGAAAGAAAAAGTCCCTGGGCTGAGAATCCCCCTAAACCATTTAGGGAAGTTGTGTGCACTTTCTGGGGCAATAGAAATGTGCGATATGCCATACTTGATCCGCTATTCCTAAAAGAATTGGGTAAGGTGGTCTGATGGTTAACATGACCGTCTTGTGTGCCAGAGCTCCTGGGTTCGAGTCCGGCCTCACCCACCTCTGACATTTTCGTGAAGAGAAGGGCCCTGTCGTGTCTCGTGCTCATGTCGATTGTGGCATGTAAAAGAACCTAGGAATTTCTGATGGGATTTACCTAACAACATTTTCCCTCTTGCCTTATGGCGCCATGGGAGTGCGTAAAAAGCTAAGCTATCCCTAAAGGGAACAAGGCCGAATTTAGAGTCTCAGCCTCCAACCACTGAATAGATGCCGACTTGAATTCCATTACTAGTCAATGCGTATATGGGATTGGAAATAAAAAGCTACTGGGATGATAATCAGCATTAAATCTAGGGTAATTAGATATGTGTGGCATGCCAATATTTGACTTGTTATCCCAAGAAGGAGTAGGGCCGATTTTAGTGTCCCACACGCATTGCGAACTTTGTGAGGGTCCCTGGATGGGGGAGAGGGGGAAAAAGAGGGTTGTGTGCTCCTATGGTTGTGATGCATTTTCGTTGAGAAAGTGATACAAAGGTGGCTGACACATTGCACCAAGTGCGTTAATTTGGAGAAGTCTGTCTGACATTGGAAGACAAACATTGGAATGCAGTCCAGAACTTGAAGGTGGCAGTGTGCAATACAGAAACCTTCCAATTTATGCAGGGATCATGATTAAGTTTGAAGCAAGACTTAGAGATCAGTCCTCATGTGATGTCATGTCCACATATGACGACAGAATCTCATTAGAAGGAAGTTGGAAAGTGCTACACATCGACAACAGTTAACTACCTCAGGCTAGAACATTCCATTGTTTTCCAGACCATGTTTCCAGGAAGTAAAACAAAAGACCAGCATGGCAACTACCGACTATTTAAGAACAAGTGCAACTTTCCAGGCTTCAATTCTTCGCTTCCAGCCTACCGTGAAGAAGGGCTTTTAGTTTTCACATTTATATTTTGAATTTTAAATCTTTAAAATGTAACTATTTTTTTTTTAGTATTTTTGGGAAATAAATCCATCTTTTCCAACTTAAATGATTTCCGTCCATAACTGGTGAATTGATTTCGCTTCATGGATTATACCTTTGAAAGTTAGCAGTATGCCTATAATAATAATAATAATGGTAATAAAACAGTTTAACCACAGACAGTGGTAAGGAACTTGGAAGTAAGCTGTCCCACTAACACCAATCCTAGTTTAAAAACCGCATGGAGACCACAAAAGCCAAGTTAGGTTTCTGGCTGTTTAAAAAATCAGGTCTCTTCAGAAACTTGGTAAGTTGGAATCTGCTTAAGGCATTTCGGAAGTCAGCTGTCGAACATGCTGCAATAACATCCTATGGAAGCGAGTTCCAGGCAGGGATTACTCTAACGGCAAAGAAATTTTACTCTAACGGCACTCCCGATTGCAGGATGGGACTAATAATTTCAATGAGTGACCAGAACGTTGAGGTCGAAGAAAGGCAAGTCCACCGTCACAAAACCGTGAAGAATTTTAAAAGTGAGAGTAAGATCTAACGATACATAAAGACTGTGGTTTGTACAGAGAGGAATATAAAAATACTGACACGTAAAGTTTAGAATGAACAGTTTTTAATTTGTTAGATACATTGCAAAAAAAAATTAAAAATGTGCGAAATGAAAATATTTAATAAACTGCCAAACCATGGTTGCAGTATGCTAAACTTTTAAAGCCTTCCCTATTTACGTTACACGGCTTTAGGACTGTGTGCTAAATCTACTTACCTTCAGGGGAAAGGGTTAATTATATAAGACAGTTAACATTTCCAGTTGGCCTGGTGAGGATAAACACTAATCATTTATGCTAGAATCACTGTAAAGGACCACTTTCTAGTTGATAAGGCCAGACGTTGTGGACCGACTCGACTTATTTACATAAGGCCTCAAGGCTGACTAAATGGTAAGTACGACTCCAGCAATACTAAATAAGTCCTTAGGTGTCTATGAAAAGTTCATGTGCAGTCCGCTTGAACTGTCTGAATTATTACTAATCCAAATCTGTGTACCTTTAAAAGCACTTACTCTTGAATTAATGGTTATGGCATCTAATGTGCGGGATATGTATGTATCTCAAGTTTTATGAGTTTGAGGTTTTTATACCAACAACAACAGTACTGGTGTTGACAACACAACAGAAAGAAATGCAAACTAAGTCAATCCAGCAATTACAATAAAAAGTTGTGTGGTGTATTACCATGATTAGTTCGAAGTCCGCATCACATTAATGACGGATAATCAGGTGTTAACCTACCATACTACTTTATTACTGACTGTTCTTCGTTTGTTAGTCTAGCCAACATGCACAATGTTCATACTGGCATTTTCTGTATGTAGCCTTTATGCGAAAACACCCAATTTATGACGTTGAAGTGAGTATACTATGACCAGTTTCAACTAATGCTTCCTCCATCTAATTTTTCTTAACAGATCTCCTAACAAATCAAAATGCGCTTGGCAGAAAATTGTTCCAATTCGGTCATCATGCCAATGAATGAAAAGACACTGTGAAGAAATTGATCGGAGTTGGTGCACAAGTTGCTCGGTCAAAATTAGGTCGCCTCGCCAAGTCTGACAACAATGGTGTCATTGATTAATGAGCAAAACCAAATTATATTGGGCATATGAAGTGATGCTGCTCTCATGCTTAACTCTTGTCTTATGTCCATTACAATTAGAAATAAAAAGGAGTGCAGATAAAATACACAATTTGCGACGTTTCGAAATAATCCCCACTTCTCTGTAAAGACGTGGCTGAAAAGCCAAAGTCAAGTTAAACACTTTAAAAGCCACAAAAACATATTTTCAAAACAAAACAATAAAAATTATAAACAAAATGAACCTACGGCAGATTAGAAACTGCAGGTAAGAAGTGTGGGATTTTTGCTCAGCTATTTGTATTGGTTTGTACTGTTGGGAGAAATTGGAAAGTCCCAACGTTTGTAAAACAGTGACATGTTACTCCACTAGAGGATGAGAGGTCGAGTTCCCTTCTGGCAGTTTCTACGCTGACTCAGATCCATGTTATTTATTATTTTTATTCTTGTGCTTTCAGTTTTTACGTTTTATGGATTTAAAGTATTTTACTTGACTTTGGCTACTTAGCCATATCTTTAATTGCTTGATAATGAAGCGGGGATTGCTTTGAAACGTCGCAAATTGTTAATTTTATGTACACTCTACTGGCTTTCTATTTTTAATCGTTACGAATCAGTGCTTATACTCTTTCTTCATATGCCTCACTGGCCAAGCAGTTTGTCTCTGTCTTCTGCCTTGTTTCTAGTTTATATCATGCCACTATTCTCAATTTGGGAATGAAACAATGTCTCATTTCATGTACCTCATGTCTTTTCACTTATTCCTTTTGCTTATCTCATGCCGCTCTTTTATCATGCTAATTTAATAATTGTCTCATGTCTTAATAAGATGTCTTATATCAGTTTCATCTAACTTCCCAATTAAGTTCATCGCCTATACTGGATTCTCTTCCTATTTTCCGATTGGTTTATTACTGAATTGAAGTGGGCTTTAGTTTCTGCCTGCATTGTCACTATCATTATTTTCAAAAGACGGTGCTCCTAAAATATGTACAGAGGTCCAAAACCTCCCATTCAGTTTTATAACGTGAACTCCTGTCTCTTTTAATGTGTTATTCTTAAACTTCTAGAGCATCGCAACAACATCTCGTGCCTTGACAGCACTTTTTTCACACGTCTGTTTCGATTTGCACCGCCGTTAACGGCGCTTCTTTGTCTTTTATAATTCCATCCTTAAGCTTTCCTTTCTCTTATAAGCCTCTTAAAACCCTTTCATATCATTATTTATGTGTTTGGTCGTCGCTAATGAATCGTGCACAAGACACTTGATGGCGGTTAGTTTATTATTCCGCATCCCTCCCTATCTTACAGACCTCCTTATCTCTCTTTAGAATTCAAGGGATGGAACTCTTCACAGACAGGGAAAGGTTCAGTACTGGTGGGAGTAAGCTAAATGAGTGTTAAATAAAGAATAAATCACAGGGGTTAACGTAGTCTGCATTAAAGACAGGCCTTGAGAGAACACACGATATACTAAAGTCAGAAAGAAGAAAAGTGCCTCAACCAGCAGTCAAACCCAGGACTTCCCGCTTACTAGCTGGGTGCTCTAACCGATGTGCTACCAAGTCGGACCCTGACAACAGGCTCCAGCTGAGCTCAGCTGCTGTTTAACTTTTCTCTGTGGTGACCTAAAGGCTACAAACATACACAAGGCAGAAAGCAACTTGCTTCTTGGCCTCCACACTAGAATAATGCAAACAATAAATAAAAAATAAATAAAAAGGTAAAGAGTTAATGAGCAAACAGTCTGCATTAAAGATTGGCCTTGTGAGAATTAAAGATACATTAAGAAGAAAGACACGACAACTGCCCCGACTGGGACTCGAACCCAGGACTTCCCGTTTCTTAAAAATATTTTATTAGAAGTGAAGAGCCACCTTGTAAAGAAAAATGTGATCTTCGAGCCTACTACGATTTTAATTTTTAATTCTACGTCCATGAAGACACAGCTTCCTAGTTGGATGTAGTTGTTCTTGTCAAATGTTTGTTTTTTCTTCGCTCAAAGGAAGTTCGTTTTAATTTTAATCATTAAACATTATTTCAAAAAATCTGTGGTCTGCGTGGTTCCATAGGGAGTCTATCTACAAACTTCCCCCCCCCCCCACCCTCCACATCTTGACGTGCGCCTACGCAACGACTGAGGCAAAAATAGGCTATTAAATCCCACGAGCTTCACCACTGAGCTTCACAACTGAGTAGATCTATTGGTTTACTAGCCAATAGAACGTGAGATCGAATCGTGTCGCCGACTTATGTGTCTGCATGAAACTTTACAGATGAGTGCGAAAGCTCCATTGAAACGAAATTGTGTGTGGTTGCCTGTTTGTTTGTTTGTCTGAATGTCTGTTGGGCATAAGCATCACTTGCAGTTCGATCCGATTTGTACGAGTTTTTGTGACAAGGAAGCTACAGGAAGCGAAATTTATGAAACATTTTTGTTGTGTTTTTCGAGGAAACCTGGCATTTCGTGTTTCATAGCGATAAATAGTTCAATCAACTACAAAACTCGTTACCTGACGCATAAACCTAACACTTATGCATAGCGACAAAGAACGCAATGGAAACGCATCATCTTTAATTGAAGAGCAATTAGTACAAATTCAGTAGTGGCTGGCTCTATTTTACCAGAATCGTGCCACTGATTTAAGGGCGAACCTGAATTGTGTAAGCTTATAATAGTTAGCAAACAAATGCTAAATTCACAATTAAATGAATTAACAAATAATTAAACAAATTAGCACTCGGTTCACAAATGCCAACCCTGAATTGAAATATTAAAAAAATTTCCACAAAAGCATTTGTTCCATTTTCTTTTACAATAGGGATACATTGACTGAGTGGTTCCTCAGTAACAATCCTACGTACAACACAGAGTTTACAACAATAACAGGTCAACATGCATTACCCAGTTTGCAATACGTTTATGAGAATAATCTTTAGTATCTCTTAAAGGGTTAAAAAAAAGTATTTTTTTTTACCAATTGCTTGACTGTAATGCACAACACATCTGTTACTTACTCAACTGAACAACTGTTTGAATATTCGAAATTTGCAACATTTATCGAGAGGGTTCCGAGTGCCTGGGACCCCCAATTACCTAAAGCCAACTCTGCAAGTCGTAAGACCAAGTCACTGATTGCCATTTTCGGCAAAGTGATTATACTGATTTGAAAATTTCAGGCTGTTAAAAATAAAAATTAAATAAACTCATAGTTTAGTTTTCGGATAAAAAACTAAACCGTAGAAAAATGGAAGAGCCTATTTACTTTAGAGCTGATCACTACGGCGTTCTGTTTCAATGATATTAAATTGACTTTATTTTTTTCAAAAGTGACCCACTCAAGTTTCATTTTAAAGAGAACGTTGCTCCTTTGCAAGGTGGAGGGGGGGAGGAGAGGGTGCCCCTACCTCCAAAGAAGCTTTAGTTTTGCCGAAAATGAAATACAATGAAAAAATACAAGAAGAGTCTTAGAGCTGCATTACCAACACAACAAAAAGGACCGCTGAAAATTAATCAGGATCGGTCCACGAAAGAGATCCAATCAAGAAAGCTACCAAAGTAACCTTTATTGATCCAATTCCTAAAAAAAAAATGAACCCGTAGAAAAAGGTAAAACACTCCACCAAATGAGCTCAACAACTTTCTACCAAATCAGGTTCGATCAATATCCTTTCGATGGAGGGGTTGTGTGCGCTCATAAAAAATATGGCCGGCCATAAAATTTTAATATTTTTTTTTATATTGCAAGAAATGAAATGCAATGAGTAAACCCACAGATTAAATGTTTTATTATACACAAAAAAAAATAATGCGACATGGTTAAAACAGGTTAAACAAGAAAAATTTTTGAACCAATAATATAGAGCGGCGGCAATAATGCCATAGTGGCTACGAGGCTAGAATCTGGAACCGGTCATTAAGATGGCTGCAAGTGTTGGAGGTAAAAAAGAACGGCGTCTTTAGTCAAACCGATGCTGTGACAACGGATTTTTTTTAGCCCCCAAAAATTGTTTATTTTCGGGAATTTGTTGGCACATGTTGCAATTTTCTGCAACTGAAATCTTTTCTTCGACAACCTTAATATATGCTTCGCAGCTTAAGGAAATGGTCAAACAACGTTTTTAGGCCTAAAAAAGTCGCTCACACAGCAACGGTTTGGCAAGACGGAGTTGTTTTTTTTTTACCTGCACTTGATTCAGTGCCCATTTCAGCTAGCTCAAAGACCCGCTCCAGATTGTAGCCTCTTCGCCATTATGGCATTGTTGCCACAGCTGTATTATTTCTATTGTGTAAACCGGATTAAAATGTGTTTAGGATGGTGGGTTAGAAATCAGTTTTAAATGTGAGGCAAATTTAAACAACAAATGTTATTCACGTTCTCGGGGAAAACACAATCTTTTCATTTATTTTATTATTGTGTTAAATTTTAAATCTGTCACGAAGTAATTGCTTCTATAATAGTAGTTGATTCCTCACATTGCTGTTTACAAAACTGGAAATAATAAAACGCTACAGAATAATGGAACTAACTAAGAAAAATACGTTAAATTACAAACAATAAATGGACAATTATTAGGGAACGACACCTGACAGCTGGCATGCTTTCGTTTTTTTTTAATTTCATCTGGTTTTTTTCTATTTACCAGATATCTTTTAGCATTTTTAAAAACAGTCTGGTAGTGCTTAGAAATAAACTGTCATGATTAATTTAAAAAAAAAAATTCGTCATTGAAATGTTGATTTTAAATAAATCAGTATAGGGTCGACGCCTAACAAGAAATAAGTAACTGATTCATCGTATTGCATTGCTTAATTTCCATCATACCATTTAATAACTGAATTTGTGACAGGATTACGTAACACTAACAAAATGTGCCCCATGTGAGGATTATCAGTATCAAATAGAAGATTCCATAATCCAGTATTTAGTTAGAACAGCCGATAAACAATAACAACCTTTGTATTGTATATTTTTATTTCACTTTCCCACAAAACTACCATCATGTAACACTGCATTAAGAAGGCATGAAGAAGAACAACAGAAATGTATATATACATTGGACGGAGGAAGGATAATTATATTTTGTTTTAAGTTAAAACGAGTCTCTTGTTTCATGTTAAAACTCGCGTTGATCACGGACAGTCATGAACTAGTGAATAAGCCTAAATAAAACAAATTTGATAGGAAGTGATTATTAACGCAAAAGAGTTAAAAAGGAAGGAAAAACTGCTAGGCCTGGAAAAAGGGGAAAGAGGAAAAAATGATTGGAGATGATTGTAGGAAATAAAAAAAAGAAAACTTAAAACTAGTACACGAAAGTGACTGCAACATTATAAGGAACCAAGTATAGATAAAACCATCTAGCAGTTGGCAGAACTGAGAGCCTGAGCACAAAACCAGAAAAAAATCATGTGTACATTCTATAGTAGCAATTCTTGATAGTAGTAAGGAAAATGTACGTCTGGGACCGGAAGTGGGCCGAACACCATCTTCGATGATGTCACATCCGGTCCAGGTGCATTAAGGGTAATAAAAATGGCGTGAATGAAACAAAATGATAACCAGTAGGTTCGGCTTTGGTTTCCGGTGGACAATATCGTTTCAGTTAGCATGCTGGGTGCCACTATCTTTTATCACCCATAAGTCACAACATACGATTTATATTCATAAATGATAACGATAATAATAATGTTGACCATAAATCGAAACCGATATTAGCCACCGGAAACTGAAACCAAACCTAATGCGTGCCATTTTGTTTTGCTCACCTGTGGGCGCCACTATATTTAGTGCATGTAATGCAACTGGACTGGATGTGACGTAATCCAATTCCTGGATTCACAGACAATTAAGTAATGGTTATAGCATGAATTTTACAACAATGGACTAGTGTAAGTAATTCCGGGACAATTAAGTCATGGTTATAACATGGATTTTGCAACAATGAAACCGGTGTTAGTGATTCTCGATATAAAATAATATAAGTAATGGTTATAGTATGAATTTTACAACAATAGGCTGGTGTAAGCAAGCTTCTATAGTTACCCCATTAACATCAATGTACGTATTTTGACCATCCCCTGGAGAGTCTAAGCTCTATGTCCATTGTTGATATTAACCCTTTACGCCTTGTTTCAAATTACTGTCATTTGATTCTTCAGAAATTTTGGTAAAACAAGTTAAGATGATTCTACACAGTTTTTCCCACATGATAATCAGACCATTCCTTCAGTTTCCTCCACATCATTATTTCCAAGCAAAGTTCAACTTTTTGTAGGACTAGCCCACTTATCAGAAAGTAAAGGAAAAGAACTATCCCTGTCAGGCGATCGTGTTAAATTACCAAGAGTGTCTTTGCCTGCAGGTTGCAACCCGTGCTTCCATCATTAGTCTGTTCTTCGTTCCATCTATCTCTCAGATTGTCCTCGATCTTCACCAGCTCGTTTCTGATAAGTGACGGTCGATGAAAGCACGCCTAACGCTGATTGGTCATTGCTCGCTTCCTTGTTCTTGGATGGCAATACGTCATGTCCCTTCTTTGAGGCCTGCAGCGAGTCTTATCACTCCCTCGTGACTTAATATACGAGCTCCACGCTTATCGGACTGAGAGAGAGAAAGAGAGAGAATCGTCTGCTAGCACCATTCGTCACCCCTTCTCTCATTGGTCAGTTTTCAAGGGGGGTGGGGGATGAGGAGGAGATTGCAGGTGTCACATTCTTGCTTAATTCGATGGCCGTGGTGACAGTGAAACTCAATGTCGGGAAGAGAGGACACTCCCAGGAATTGGGTCGATTCCCGTCCAGGAAGGTAAGGGCGTCCCCAAGTCTCTGTAGAAGACTTATTCAGCGCTGCCACTAGAACTAAGAGAATGGGAATTTTAAAGGGATTCCCGTCGAAATTCCATCCATTCCATTGATGTGTCAAGGTTTCCCCGACAATTTCGAACCGTTCAAACTTTCAGAGCAAAGAAAAATGAATGACTAACATTTAATTTTTCTTTACATCACAGGGACTCATCGTCCGTCGCTCGGTGACATCATGGATAGTAAGTAGACTATACATATAGTGAAAGGGGTGAAACCAGCCGGAAGTCATATCGTATAAGAAATCGGTTTTTTTTATAATCACTCTCTTCATCACTGGAACTCGAGCTGAATGTCTTGATAGTTAACTTTTCTCACGTTCTGAGTCATTATTAGTACCACTACATTGTCCAGAACGATCTAAGAACCTTTTTTTGTTTTAGTTTTTGCTATCCCACTCAACTTCCGATGATGACCGGAGCATTTACCTCGATGCTAAAACGCTTCTCAGATTGCTCTGGAAAACGTAGTGGTACAAAATATGACTTCAAAAGTGAGACAATTTAGCAATAAAGACGTTCAGTGCAAGTTCCAGTGCTGATAATAGCGCATAAGCATAAAATGTAATATATGGTTGTTGTACGATATGATTTCTGGCTGGTTTGACCCCTTTCATTATATGTATAGTGTGTATGCATGTGACGCACGAGCGACGGAGATGAGCTCCTGTGCTTTAAACATGCTTGGATGATGTAAGATATGCATAACCAAGAGCACTGGGATATGCAATAATACATTTGCATTGAAGAAATGGAAATTACCTGTGAATATCAGAATTAAAAGAAGAAAAACAACGGAGCCAATATTGTGAACAGCTAAGAATGACAAGTGAGCAGCAATTACGATGAAAAAATTCACATTCCATTGCTATTACCATTACATTTGCATGTTATGTTAAAATAGGAGACTGTCCTCTGCTCCTTGTTATGAATTCTGTCTTTCATTTCCCAGTAATGATGGAAAAGTGATACAGTTTTGACTTTATTTGTGCTGAAGTTATTTTATTAAGTTCATTGTTAATTTCTAAACATTGTGTGAATCAGTGTATCAGTTATAAAAGGAAAGACCTACAAAGGTTGCCAATTTGGCTTTTTGCCAAACAGATCCACAATAATCCAACTACTTTGACTTGTGGACCAGCTCACCGGATATTGGTGCACCTCTTGGAATTGTTTTGACTTTCAACGAGCCTTTGAGTCGGTTGTGCACGAAAAATTATTGTAGAAGCTCTCACGAATGGGAGTTTGGGGGGGGGGGACACCTGCTGCAGTGGATAAAGGCATTTTTTACTGGCCGTACACAACGGGTGAGAATTAATGACTCTCAGTCTGACTCGCTCCAGGTGATAAGTGGAGTTCCTCAGGGATCTGTATTGGGCAGTATTATTCGTAATTTACTTAAATGACTTACAATCTACACCAAACCCGCAAAATTGTTTGAGGCTAAAGTTTGTAGACGACTTTAAACTTGGATCCGAAATTATGATCCACGAAAGCTGTGTTAACTTGGTAAATGAGATAAATTCCGTTTATGAAAAGTCGATGGAATGGCAATTCCCTATTTCATTTGCCAAATGATGTTGCCTCCATACAAGCCAAACAAATCACAGTATAAGCTGCCAGACACAGTATTATCCTGTGTGACTTTTACTAAAGATGTCTGGTTTTCCCAGGATTTGAAATTAACCCACTGTAGAAAGATTGTAGCAAACGCTTTTTGCCGTTCCGCTATTGTGACATGATGTTTTACTTCCGCAAATGTAGGGGTTTATGTGTGGGCTTTTAAGGTCTTTGTGAGACAAGCTTTTGAAATACACAAGCCCGACCTGGTCGACGTATTTGCTGCAGGACAGTGATCTTCTGGAATCGGTCCAACGCAGTTTCACATGTAGCCTGTTGGGATTTCAGAATCTTTCCCCCAGAGATCGTTTGGTAATTTATTAAAAATTTGCAGTATATAATATTGTTTATTTCTTATTCCATATTTGTTTATCCAACGAGGTAACTCATATGTTTGTGCTTTTTCTACATTTTTCTACAACTACATTCTTTCTCAAGGTTTCCATTTTTATGTAAATTTGTAAAATAATTATTTATTAATACTGTTTGATTTTTTAGTTTTCTATTATTGAAAATTTCATTCTAGGGGTCGGACGAATAGGGCAAAAACATATTCAAATATTCGTTAAAAAATTATTTTGTCTATATTTATGCCCGATCTCTCCCCCCCCCCCCAAAAAAAAAATCTGTTTTTCATTAAATACCTAAGTCTTATTTAGTATATTGGCATTGAACGGCATACTTAATATAATCATAAGTTTAATTTAATCTACTAGTCAAGGCAACTGGAATGCGTACATAACACCCCCCCCCCCACACACACAAAAATGGTGAAATGCCAACTGCAGTATGGAATGATCGTAATTCACCAAGGTGTCTTTCCCTTTCACGTATGATAGTGAAGCTAACATCATCTATCAATTGGCTACCATGGCTACCTCAATGATTTCACCATTCTTTAGTTCTTAAAATGTTTTAGGAATTACTGCTGCGCGCAACCACAATCTCTACCCCTCCCTCCACTTGTAAATGAGCAATTCAATACGCATGGACCATTTTTCACTACAGATTGGTTTGGAGGGAGGGGGAAGGGAAGAAAGCATAGTGCGGACTAACTTTAACAGGAAAACTTAAAAACCAACTCAAAAATAAAGTAAAAAAACCTTAAATTACACTACAATTTTTTTTGCGAATATTCGAATGGAGTACATCCTATTCGAATATGCTCTTAACGAACAACTATTCGAATATTCGTTCGACCCGTATTTCATTCTTTTTAAAAATTTCTTGTGAAAGTACCTTTATAATTTTATTTTGTAAGTGTTGTAATCTGTTGATTATATAGTCTGATGAGAATCCATAAATATATTCCATATCACTTTCCACCCATGATCCAAGTAATATTTGTTTATTTTTTCATTATATTTAAAACATTTTTAACCTGATACTTTTTTGGTAGTAGGCATCATAATCCATTATTAATTCTTTAAATGTGTTTTAAAATTCCATTGTGTATCAATTACCAACCCCAGATGCTTTGCTGTTTCTTATTTTCTAAAGTATCCCAAGTATTTTCAAATTTTATTACCATTTTCATATCCTGTATACAGGACGAACCAAAATTATGTACCCATTGTTGAACTCTGCTTTGTTTGAAAGCAACAATAACTACGTTTGCAATAATGCGCTTTGTAGAATGAGACGTTAGCCATGGGAGGTGGTGTATTCAAACAAACCATAGCAGCTTTGCAATTGTTATACTAACCTCGACTCATTTTGGAATGCATCACCTCCCGTAGCTAACGTCTCATTCTAGAAAGGGAATTGTTACAAGCGTGATCATTGTTGCTTTCAAATAAAGCAGAGCTCAACAATGGGTACATCATTTTGGTTCACCCTGTATAATTACACGTTTCATTATACACGTACATTTTCGGGTTTTCTCTTGCTGTCATTTTAGGAATGATACTGTTATGGTACTGTTGTGATACTGTTATGCTACATGTATTTCTGCCTAAAATTATGGTACACTTGCATAATTACGGCACGTCTGGCAATACTGAGACCTACAGTGCATCATCGCTTGTTTCAGTTTCACTTTAGCGTTCTACGACGCTCAGGTGTCAAAATGAGGCCTAACTCGATGGCTGGTGGTGACAGCGTCATGAAAAAGAGATGCCATGTCGGGAAGAAAAGCCACTCTAGGGAATTGGCTGGAAAGTCTACGTGTCGATCAAGTTGACATCGTCGTCATGGGGTGTTCAAGAGCTCAACTCCACACGAACGTTTAAAAATAAATACATTGAGGCAGAAAGAGTCCTCTGACCAAGGATGGCTAATCTGTAGAGCATTCGTGTCGTGATCCAACTTTTGAAGGTTCTAAGAATGAAGTGAATCAGAATTAGGACAGCATATCAATCAGAATTAATGATTCTCATTAGTGACGTGCCTTCATCGTCTTAAAGGTACATTCCTCCCAGCGCCATTTTTCTCGATCCTCCACATCAGGTACGGCCCCAAAGTTCTATTTACTCACCGTTAGTCAATCCCTTGGTAAAAATCCGTTTTAAAATGTGGCGTCTGTGAGATTTTCTCTGAATATCGGGGAACTCTACTTACTGTTTCCTACACGTATATGATCCTTTGCGCACCTACAATAACCTTGAAGTTTCATTTGTGTGTGCGCATGTACTAATTTTAATCGTTTGCTAATAATTACCATGAGATCAAAAATCTACAAGACTAATGCGGTAAAAATTAAAATTAATTATACCAATAGATCGCTGTAGAAAAATTATAGTATACTAGCATAAATAATTATAAATTGTGATGTTAAAATACGGAAATCATTCCGGTTTGTGACGACACAATCTTTAACTTGATGCTGTTTCGTATACTATTACCAAAGCCAACTGACATAGTAGCTGCGTTCCTCGCTGTGAGGAAGGCAGCTATTTCAGTTGACCTTGGCGATGGTACGTGCGCGGCGGCGATCTGCGCGTGGCTGTTATACGGCAGGCGGAATGTGCCTTTGACCAGGTTTACGTAAAAAAAAAGCTAATGCTGTAGACCAATTTTTCCATCCAAAGGGGAAAAAATCTTTTAAAGTACTTCAACAAAAATAAAATAGTAGGCAATAAGTTCAGTATGGTGAGCTGCAAACTCTTAAGTAACACCTGATGAACGTGCCTGGCTTTGCTTGTATTTTGTATTAGTTGGTACCATGACTTACTACTAGTTTTGTTTTATCACTTATTTTAAGGATTTTTTCTTTTTTCGAATGGATCCTCACTCTGCATGCGTTACGTTTTTTGGCGTTAATATCATGGGTTTTTATGTTGTGATTAGAGGAAGCGAGTGCTACGCACGGCTGGTGTTGAATACACCGTTTGCAACATTGGTAGGGTTTGATCGCTCATGTGTATGTCCATGTTTCACCGAATAAGTTTCTTCAATCAAATTTTTACGCACATTGGGTAACAAACGCTGGTTTTCGCTAACTCTGCTTCGCTCACTCAATCAGTGCATCTCCTGACTCAAATCACAGGATGCACAGTGCCGCTCAAGCATCGTCAATTCGCGGCATAAAACATTTTTCGCTGGCGAATAATGTTACTTCCTTACTGAAACCCTTTCTACGCAGGTGTGGTGTTGGATGCATCGTTTTAAAAATTGGTGTGGTCAGGTCTATTGTGTGTCAATGCGGCGTCAAATTAAGTTTCTTTGGAAACCTTTTCATTTACTTATGCTTAGTGAACATTCATGATGTCAGTCTTACAACGTTGATTTTCATTCGCTTCGCTCATTCAATCAGCGCGTCCTGTGACGCAAATCTTCCTCCTCCCCCAATGCTAATGACCCCCACCTCCTTTCTAAGTAGCCCCCTTCGAATGATTAATAATTCTATTGTATTCTTCCATGGTCATGTTCGTGCTGTCTTTGTCATTTTTCGTCTGCGAGAAGCAGCATGCTTCATTAATGTTTTGTTTTGTCTTACTGATGCCGGCCACTTTGCAATGATAAGCATCGTGTACCGCAAGTCTCAAGTGATTGCTAAAGTTATTACATTCTTACTTATTATTCTTGTTATTGAAGTCTTGATGTCTACGATCTTATTATGTAGATTGATGCAATAATGACGAAAGTGAACAAACTGTCTTGACGTGACTGACTTTATTGGTTAAGTTGCCTTCATTAGGGGCCGATGTTCATGCAGGAATACTTTGTATTGTTTATTGCTAAGTAACCGTGTATCTACAGTATAATCTTATGATGTTGTTTACTGCTAAGCAATCGTTTATCCAGCATCTTCTGTTGTTTTTGTTGCTAGGCAACTTGTTATTTAACATCTTGGGTTGTTATAACCCAAGCAACCGTTGAATTTGTAGGCGATGTTTTCCTTGAATTAATCACTTCTTTGGGAGCCAACATTGCGTTAGTATTTTCTCTTTTGACAACTCTACACCTCGATCTGTTGATTTTTTTAAGCTAAGCCTTGATAGTGCTACCATTGCTAAACTAAGCCTTGTTAGCAATAAGGTCTCTTGATCTTTAAGTATTTTCACGTTAGTTTAAGCCTAACTAAGCGTTACATTGGCTGTTAGCCCTTGTTAGCCTTAACGCAATCTTCTTAAGAGTAATGTAAAAAACTAATCTAAGGCTAAGTTATTATTAAAATACAACAACATTGCTGTTCCCTCTGTATTAACATTCAGTCTAATACTCTGCTATTCTTACAGTTATTTTTGAGAGGAGTATTTACTAGATGTTTCATGCTTTTAGCATAGATGCTAGAAGTGGTGCATGTAAGTTCCAATTTTGGTGCTTCATAACTTTGGTGTTTCACAAGTGAATCAAACTGAACCAATGACCAACCCCCAAAAAAGTGATCCAAAAACCCATCTCTGCCAATCATCTCCATCGGTCAATCATACGGTATTTTGGATTTGGGTGTGCATCAACACTTTATATCCGTCCTTTCTTCTTCAATCAAAACATGCATACGATCTGTTGTACTGATTGTTAATACTTGACCGAAAATGCGTCCCAAGAACAAAAAGAAGAACAAGATTCATTGTTGCATTTAAGACGTGAAAACTGTCAAGACAGCAAACAGTTGTCAGTATTAAAGACATTTCTTTGTTAGAATGAATGTTGTCGGCTATTACGGATGTTGAAGTGCAATCTTGTGTTAAATTCCTCAAAAGGGCTTCTCTTTAAGTGTGTGGCACTTCACTTCATCTGCCTTAAGTATGATTTCCAGCATTGAGGAAGTGAAAGCCGTCTGCCTTTTGTAGGAAATGAGAATATTAGCAGTAAGCAAATGTGCTGCAGCATTCCTAATCCAAGAACATATTTACATGGAAGAAAGGTATTGATTCTAGGTTTTAAGTACATAGAGCGCGACGAACTTGGTCAACATGCCTTGTTCTCCATTTCATTTACAAGAAGACAGTTCAACTGGCGCCCAGAACAAGTCGACTCGTCCTTCTGTATATTATTAAAATTTATCGATTTTTCTGCGCAATTTCATTTATCTTCGCAATTTAAAACAACAACCTTCATGGCAACCAAAATAAACAAGTAGATATAGGGACATCTT
>JAHWFP010050044.1:0-101348 GCA_023313725.1 Lithobius niger | reverse complement strand
TGGATGTACTCTTATTGCGTCAAGCCTCTCCCTTAATGGTTTCACTCGTCGTGCAGATACTTCAAATACGATCGTTAGGCAAAACTCATATTTCTTGCGTGTGAGCGTGAATCCTCCATCTTGCAATGACTTGAGCACATTCATGATGTCAATGACGTGTTTCTCCCATGTTTCGCAATAATTACGTTACCTGTGTAGATTCTCGCACACAGATGGAGGATGTGCATAGCAACAAACAGCCAACAATCAACTGCTATGATGTTTTTAAAGATAAGAAATGTTTTTGATCCATTACTGCTGACATTTTTAATTAAAGGTGACATTTTCTTACATTTATTTACATTAGTATGTTATTAAACTTGAATCCTGAGATAAAAAAAAAGAAATTTCTAAATAAAAGGTTGGCAGTGTGATCACGAGGTTCCACTTTAGTTATACAATAATTGTCGTATGTGGTGTTTTTGATACTGGAAAAAGTGATTTAATTGGTTTAGCCTATGGTAATTAAAAGAACCTAGAACATCTTTGAAAATCGAACTCGTTTCGAAACTCAATACTCCACCTCCAAAATTTGACGTGACGTGAAAAACTCGAGCTTGCAAATCCCTAGTACCTGCAGAGAGCGACAGTATCACGAGGACTTCCCTGTGTGTATTCACCGGAAACTCACCCTTAAAAAAATACTGTCGTATTTTTGCGAAGTTGTTGGTTAAGTGTCTCAATGAATGTAACCAAATATTAATCATAGTAGAAGAGATAACTTAAGTAAATTTCTAAAACCAACGAAACATTGAAGAGGAAACCCTGGCACAGCCCCCCCCCCCCCCCAACTCCAGTGAGCGCCAAGCTACCAGTGAGCCCCCAGTCCGGCAATGGATTCCGAAAACACGGGTACCACATCCACAGCAAGGATTGCCTTCTTGTCCCTTACTCCTCTCCTATTCCCTCCACGGTAGGCGAAGAGGACTTCTTGTGAAAACTGGCCCTGAATTACCCCAAAACATTGTTTGCGTGTACCAGATTCTTAGTGTCCAGCCATGTATATTGGAATGAAACGTGATGTGCACACTCATATTCTCGAACATATCACTACAACACGAGCCCACAACCACAAAAATGGCATTGCTGTGAGCAACGCCTCCATTCAGCCCAACGCGTGGAATGATGCCACCTCCATACATGTTTCTAACTCCCATCGTGACAGCTATCTCATGGTCCTGGAGGCCATCACGATTTGACATGGATGAAGATGTTCCCCTACTGAATCTGCAGCCCCGTTCCTTCCACTCAATCCAAAATCTCGTCCACCCCACTCTGACACGAATGTTCTAAGCCAAATGGAGAGCTTGCTTGTCAAGATCAGTTGTCGCCAGCAATGCCAGTTTCAAATGCGCCTAACAGCTACTCCATTGTAAACCTTGATCAAATCTGCTCCTGATGAAGCCTGACGAATACAAGCGATGTTGTGAACATTTTAAAGGTCTCGTACATCCAGTGCTTGTCGACAATTCACTCGTGCAACATGTAAACTTGCTCCGTTTTTGAAATTTGTCTTATTTCTTGTACTATGATCTTGAAGCATGGTGTGAGACAAGGTATCGAAAGCTTAGGCTAAATCAAAGTTGCCTTGTCAGCTTGCAGCTTATTGTTGAGCCTCCTAGTGATCTTGTCAAGGAAATGGATAAGGTTACTGGTGGTTGACCACCCAGGAATCCTCCTGTATTGATTCTGATGGATGACGATGTTGTCAGTGGCGAACTTTAGCACGGTTTTGAATTTGACACACAAGAGCGTGACCGTCAGCTTCACACCTTGTCTACACTCTCAATGCCCGCCAAAAGCTCCTCAATTAACCAGACCAATGTGCAAGGCTGGATCCATCCAGGCAGAGCAAAGCAAAGCAGTGATGGCACTGCGTGAGGTGGTGCAGCTCCCCTCACATGCTTCTCCTGTAATCATCTATTTTAGTGAACAAACGCCACAAAATAAACCATTGTCAGGATGAATCGGTTGTATTTAACCTAAATTATACACATGAATATGGCACTTGAAATGGGAGGCGTAATGATAAGCAACAATTCAATAATATTTTGGGTCTTTAATCGACTCTCCGTTGTACAGAATATGGACCTCACTGGTCAATAATCGAATTATAGGGATTGTATTTCGAGATCGGTTTGATTACATTAAATCAATAATAGTTGGCGATTGGCATTCTTACTACGGTTGCATTGGAATAAATCCTAATAAAGGATAATTAATAATGATTGGTATTAAGGATTAAGCACTCGGCTTCTATAAGTCGAGTACTACAATCGTAGAAAATGATACGGAATGATACTTATCTTCCGTGAACTCCGCCGTAGCTGGCGTTCGGCTTCCCGTCTCCCGGTGTCGTCCGTCGGGCGCGTGCGGCACGGCTTTTAGACGTCCGTGAGTAGCAGGGTTCAGAGAATGGTGGCAACGTGCAAACCTTTAAAAGTTGAATGATGAATGATTTTTGCCGCATTCCTGAGGTCCGCTTAAATACTAGTGCGTTATCGCTTAGCAATTTATTTGATTGATTAGTGTTCTGAATAGAAATTGCGGGTCTTGACAGTTCAGGTCCTAAAAGTAAATTAGGTACCGTTGCGCTTGTCAGTCATTGTATTGTCGCGTTCGAAGCGCATCAGTTGATTCTCGGTATTGTGCGCTGGAGTAGCTTGCCGCTTTAATGAACTGTCACCTGCAGACCTTCGTGCAATAAATTAACTGTTGTAATTTAGGATCATGTTCGATCAAGGATGACGTTCCAACTAATTGGAATTCCTTCCGAGAACTCTATGCTTCGCTGATCGCGTCGTAAATAATGTCGTAGTTAGAAATGCCATCTCCTCAACTTAACAATAGCAGTAATTACGCTGGTTCAATTTACAAAGGAATGTACACAGTTCCGGTCTTCTTTGAAACGGGCCCCTTCTATATCTTAGTCGCTGGAGCCATTTTAGGTCTGGCATGAATAATGTTTGATTCATGTATTTAATGAATGTATGATATTTATGGAATTATGCATATAATTAATTAACTGTATTGTTTCTGTAATAAAGACTAATCAGGCTTAATTTATCCCTTAACACTCCCAGAAAAACCATCCCCACCTAAAAGGCAGGACGTGGAGTCGACAATCTGCACACATTCCCTTACAGAAAAGTTTGGTCACAAACAAACCCAATTTAAGTCCCAAAATGGTCACAAGGGCCCAAACTGATCCCAAACTGGCCACGGCATACCCCAGTACCTGAGGTTTTCAAATGTTTGATTCAGATTGGCCCTGGTTTGACCCCATGTTGATCCCAAATCGTGACCTGCATTTGCCCATTGATCCCAACAGACCCCAAGATAGTCACAATTTGGGGCCTGTTAATTTGTAGACCCTGGATAGGGCCCAAAATGGTCACAAATCGTGGCTTAACTAACTAGGTCCCAGTTTGACCCCACTTGGTCAGAATTGGTAACAAAAAATATTCAGGCTTGGTCACAAGACCCCTACTTGGCCACGGTTTGGGGCTTTAACACCTAGACCCCTGTTTAACCCCACTTGGTCACGAATCGTGAGCAATAATATTCGGCCTAGGTCACAAGACCTCCACTTGGCCACGGTTTGGGGCTTTAGCAGCTAGACCCCAGTTTGGCCCCACTTGGTCACAATTGGTGACCAATAATATTCTGCCTTGGTCACAAGACCTCCACTTGGCCACGATTTGGGACTTTAGCAGCTAGATCCCAGTTTGACTCCCACTTGGCCACGATTTTGGACTTTAGCAGCTAGACCCCAGTTTGACCCCCACTTGGTCACAATTGTTCACCAATAATATTGAGCCTTGGTCACAAGACTCCACTTGGCCTCGGTTTGGGGCTTTAGCAGCTAGACCAGAGTTTGATCCCCACTTGGTTACAAACTGTGACTTAAGAATATTACAACTTTGTTACGTAAGTTTAAAAAAAGTGGGGTGTTATTTTCAAAACATTAAAAATAAACAACTTGGAGTCAAGATGCCACACATTTCTTCTTTTTCATGGGGGATCCTGACTACATCATAAGAAATTCTGAATTGAATAAACTGAAAAAAAATTCAAGCCTTAAAAGCTCAAGGACCATTCCAGTATTTTCATAAAGCCTTCGAAGCCTTCAAAGGTCACCTACAATTCAGGTAGCCTAAAAGTTAAATTTTAAGTTTGCAGCTAAAAATTTAAAAAAAAATTATTTTATTGTTCAATTATTCAAATTTTGTATATTTATTTTAGTTATATAGTAACTAATTTTAGTTACCAGTTTGTTTAATTATAAATGTGTTGCACATACATACATATGTTTGGAAGCTAACTCTTTTAATAAGTTTTTTAATGGAAGCCAAGTTCAGTCTAATGTTGAGAATATCAAACTGCGACCCTTCCTTTGTTGAGAATATCAAACTGCGACCCTTCCTTAATTTTGTATAGATTTTATGTATGTAAAAAATGGCTTCAAAAGTGCAAAACAATTAATGCCAATTAATTATTTAAAACAAAGTCAAACCGTCTTTAAGTTTACTAAAAATCAATAAATGGAAATGTAACATCCGTAACTTTTAACTGGTAAGGAAAGGTCCATATATAAGATTTACCGACTAGAACAAAACATGTCAGTGCAGCAAGGGTAGATGGTAAAGTAGGTAAGTGAAGGGTTAAGTACATAGTGCTAGTGTCAAGTGTGTGATGCGGTGTTATAAATAGTGTAATAATGTAGCTTAAGTTAGCTTAGGAATGGCTAACATGAAAATAATATAACAGAATTCAAATACCAACTGTCACTTTTTCTTTTGTCTGGGATCAAGGGAAAAGCTGTGCCTTTTTTGGTCACATACTGGGATCAATTTAGGGCCAAAATAACTGAAGTCTTCTTGGCCCATTTTAGGTCACAAACTGGGATTAATTTGGGACAAATTAGCATTAGGCCCTCGTTTGGTCACAACTTGGGGTCTAAAACGAGTCAATTCAAAGAATCAGCTGAACTATGGATTTTTGTTGGTCACGAATTGGGGCCAAAGTTTAGGTCACAAAGCCCTGAATAGGTCTCGTATGTTTCAATAGGGGGTCTAGTCGGGACCAACTGTGGGGTCTACTGTAGACCCCAAAAAGATCCCAATTTGACCCCTCTCGTGACCAAATATTTCTGTAAGATTTACCTTGATCCGTACATTTACACAATTACTCCAAATCTGTGCAGTTTCTTTTCCAGTAAGTTTTCTCTGACGAGAACAAAGGAACATACATGAACAACTGCTACTTCAATACTTAAAGAGAGTAACATTGGGGCCAAAATTAGCAAATTAACAGTTTAGACAAAATCTTCTCTTAGGTTCAAATTTACCCTTCCAACTTTATTCACTCACAGCTCAGGAAAATCCAACTCGGACAACATGATAGCCCAAATCTAGAGTATACAGATTACCAAGGTCATTTCCAAGAATTACCAAGAATCTTGTATCGACATTTTTTGGATGTCATGTTGAAAATCCTGTTTCTCCAAATACCAAATACCAGTAAGGAGTATCATCACTTAGTGAAATTTGTGTTCAAACTCAATTTCCAAACTATCACCACTAGATGTTCGAGTAAGAGCCAAATTTGTTTTCCTCATACCAAGAATTTATAGGGTTGGGGAGGAGAATTTGTAACTTGAGACCCATACTGAAACGTCGCAGATACTTCACATTAGTTCAGTCTTAGTTTATAGAGGGCGCCACGTGTTTTGTGTGGGAATTTCTACTCAGTTTTTAGCCTAAAATTAAACTAAACTAAACGAAACTAGCTTATATTTGATTATTATTTAGCCTAGCTTAGTTATAATTTAGTTTACTTTAGATTTGAGCTGAAAAATGAGCAAAAATTACCAGATAGAACACGTGGCACCCTCTGAAAACTCGGACTGAACTAATGGGGACGAATCTAACGTGTTTCAATAGGACTTTTTAGAGTTACAAATTCTCATCCCAAACCCTATAAATTCTTGCTCACGTCCATACTTTATTGTTTTGGACCAGAAAAAAAAACATTTTGTTTCACAAACCATTTACCACCTCCAATCCACCACCATCAACACTGATGATATTTTCTTGCAGTGGCTCATTGTAATCGTATTTGAAGAAAAAATGGGGCATTCCAGCAACATAACCCAACCTTGACAACATTCAGCTGTGATGCATTGAAATGGCTTCCTACGATCCAGCATGTACTCCACGAACAAAAGATATACCCTACAATGAAATGCCACCCCTCCCACGAGGTGATATGGCTCGGGATGAGAAGCAGAAAATCATGGGAACCTTCCCCTGCGATGGCTAACCCATTCTCGCAAGTGGCAACTTTTCCACTACAAGTTCAACACGTGGCCATTCCCCGAATGCCCAAAACCCGAGCCGCCAGCAAGCATACTCTTAATCCTACCCATAAGTTTTTATGCAAAAGAAATGTTTCATCAACTATAGAAAAAAAAAACGTAATTTTAAAAGATAAAATTAGTTTTTACTTTTCCTAAAATACTTACCTTTAGTTAATGACTAAATATTGTTAATTTAGTCTCTTTGCCCAAACCTTCGCCTGAGAAGCCTCCATAGCACCCCACTAGGTGGTGTCCCTGCTCGTGTTCCGGCAGGAGTTGCCACCTATCTCGTACAATCATTTGGTGAACATAACAGTTCGTCGAAAGTGGGGATGGAGGATGGATTAACACTAAAGGTAATTTTTTTAGGATGAGTAAAAACTAATTTTATCTGTAAAAGTGCTTTTCCACTTCCATCTGAAAATACTGACTTTGTCCAATAGGAGATGGGTTGAGCCAAACCCTGAACCAGAAGCACTGACGATACCTGTAATCTCAAACCTACACGTATTATGAAGGTATGCAGCTAATGTAAGGCTTAATTTATTCTTTCAGAGGCAGTCGGTCCATTCACTTCTTCTTGCCCATTCAACTGCCGGCCGTAACGTGCTCTGTCACACTAGTACCTCCAACCTTGGACAAACAACTCTCTTCGTGATGGATGATTCACGTACGGCTACCTGTAAGCTAGAGTGTGTTCCGACCTTCTGCAGCTGTGATCGCAGCGCCACTGTGAAATCCATCTGTGGCGTGTTCCCTTAAACCGCCTTGCTCTTGTCATGCGAGTGAAGAGAGTTAAACGGGAAAACCGGGGAAAACCTTCAAAAATAGTTTTGATGTCCCATGACGCAAGGTCACGCTGCCAGTCTCCTGACTATCGAGCGCACAGTCTGTGTATGGCCGTGAAGGTAGGCGACTCGTCCATCTCGAAGAGAGTAGTTAGTCCAAGCTCCAACAACCCACTGACATCTCTCAGATGGTTTTGTTGCGCGAGCAAGCAAGGCAAAGCCCAGAATGCAACTATGAGCAACACAAACTTACCTTGCCGGTGTTGGCTTAAGAAATAATTAGTAAGCTCACAAAATTCGTGTTTGTTCGTCATTGATTTCCATACATTGGACAACCATTGATTTTTAGCTGTGTGCAACACGAGGCAAACCATCCAACATTGCTACAGAAAGTAGGTTGTTGAATTTGGCTAAAGCCGTATTTTATTCCTAGTGGCCAGTGTACGGATAGACACAATTTTTTCCAGTCGGGATACAGCTTATAAAATTTATTTGGCTGTGACAGTTAATGGCGGCGGCTTAGGGTTTATATTGTGGTGCTCGGGAGGTAAATAACCCAGGCACGGTTGAACTGACCCGTCTCCTTTTGGACTGAATCAGCTAAAATTAAAGGTAGTTTTCCGAGGAAAGTGAAAACGGAGTTTTAAAGATTAATTAGTTTTGACTTGTAGACTGGAAGAAAAAACCCCAAAAATAACTTTCAACGGCAAATGTTGAGACATTTGGGCACCGGGCGGTTTTACCTTAATTTTGGCATGCTGAATCCGAATATGCCCGGTGCCAAGTCGAATTTCTACTTCCAAGCCCGGAATTCAAAATGGCGTCCAAAAAACATATTTTTGCTTCTAACGCCTAAACCGTTCATCCGATTGAAAACAAACCGGTTACCAATTATGTTCAGAATAAAATTTCCTTCAGAAAAAGTTTTATGCATATTTTTCGTAAAATTAACCCTTCTGGCCGAAATTCGTCATTTAAGTTCTATTAGGCCATTTATGTGCTATACATACAACAGCGCACATGAGTATTATAATTCCTGACTTTAAACAGCCGCAACGTTAGTTCTAATTAAGGCCCACTAACATAATTGGGCTTAAATGCAAGGTGAAGATGTATATTATGCAGCAAGGGTAATTAAAACGATTTATTTTAATTAGAACCTAAGCTACGACAGTTTATCTACGATGTAGCGCTTTGATTTTTGTATCGTTTTACAATAAGTTCCATCTTTAAACTATTGTAGTAGTCGTTCTAAATTAGATAAATGGATGTAATTAGGCTTAAATGAAAGATGAAGATGTATATTTTACAACAAGGGTAATTAAAACGATTTATTTTAATTAGAAGCTAAGCTACAGCAGTTTATCAACATTGTAGCGCTTTGATTTTTGGGTTGTTTTACGACAAGTTCCTCCTTTAAACTGTTGCAGTAGCAGTTCTAATTCATTTAAACGGATGTGATTAGGCTTAGATGAAAGATGAAGATATATATTTTCCAACAAGGGTAATTAAAACGATTTATTTTAATTGGAAGCTGAGGTATGGCAGTTTATCTACGTTGTAGCACCTGGATTTTGGCATAGTTTTACAATAAGTTCCATCTTTAAACTGGTGTAATAGTCGTTCTAAATTAGATAACTATATGTAGTTAAGCTTAAATGAAAGATGAAGATATATAGTTTCCAACAAGTGTAATTAAAACTATTTCTTTTAATTAGGAACTAAGCTACGACAATTTTTCCACATTATACTGATATGCTTTTTGCGTCAGTTTATCACAAGTTCCAACTTTAAACTGCTACAGCAGCCGTTTTAACTCGGATAAAACGTTTTAATTACCCTTGTTGGAAAATTTAAAGATATTACTTGCCGTAAAATGACGCAAAAATCCAGGTACTAAAATGTAGATAAACTGCTATAGCTCAGCTTCTAATTAAAATAAAACGTTTTAATTACCCTTGTTGGAAAATATATATCTTCATCTTTCATCTAAGCCTAATCACATGCATTTGTATTCATTAGAACGGCTACTGCAACAGTTTAAACGAGGAACTTGTTGTAAAACAACCCAAAAATCAAAGTGCTTCAATGTAGATAAACCGTTATAGCTTTGCTCTTCATTGAAATACATTGTTTTAATTACCCTTGTTAGAAAATATACATCTTAATCTTTCATTTAAGCCTAATTACATCCATTTATCTAATTTAGAACGACTATTGTGGCAGTTTAAAGATGGAACGTATCGTAAAATGACACACAAATTAAAGGGCTACAACGCAGATAAACTGCCATAGCTCAGCTCCTAATTAAAATAAATCGTTTTAATTCCCTTTGTTCGAAAATACATAGCTTCATCTTTCATCTAAGTTTAATCACATCCATTTATCTGAATTAGAACCGCTACTGCAGCAGTTTAAAGCTAGAACTTGCCACAAAATGATGCATAATTCAAAGCGCTACAACGTAGATAAAGTGCCGTGCCTCAGCTTCTAATTAAAATAAATCGTTTTAATTACCATTGCTGGAATATACATCTTCATCTTTCATCTAAGCCTAGTCATATCCATTTATCTGAATTAGAACCGCTACTGCAGCAGTTTAAAGATAGGACTTGCCGTTAGATGACGCGCTTTGTTGCGCGTTTTCAAAGCACTACAACGTAGATACACTGCCATAGCTCAGCTCCTTATTAAAATAAATCGTTTTAATTACCCTTGTTCGAAAATACATATCTTCATATTTCAACTAAGCCTAATCACATCCATTTATCTGAATTAGAACCGCTACTGCAGCAGTTTAAAGATAGAACTTGCGGTAAAATGATGCACAATTCAAAGCGCTCCAACGTAGATAAACTGCCATATCTCAGCTTCTAGTTAAAATAAATTGTTCTAAATACCCTTGTTGGAAAATATACATCTTCACCTTTCGTTTAACCCTAGTTATGGTAGTGGATCTTAATTAGAACTAACATTCCAGTTATTTAAAGTCAGGCATTATAGTACACATATGCTCTGTAGTATCTATAGCATGCATAAACGGCCTAATAGAACTTAAAAGACGAATTTCAGCCAGAAGAGTTAATTTTACGAAAAATATGAATAGAACCTTTTCTGAAGGAAATTTTATTCTAAACATAATTGGTAACCAGTTTATTTTCGATCGGATGAACGGTTTAGGCGCTAGAAGCAAAAACTGTTTTTTTGGTCGCCATTTTTGGATGCCTTTTTGAATTCCGGGCTTAGGAGGAGAAATTCGAGTTGGCACCGGGCAGATTCGGATTCAGCATGCTCAAATTAGGTTAAAATCGCCCGGTGCCAAAATGTCTCAACATTTGCCATTGAACTCATTTTAGAGTGTCTTTTCTGGGAAAAGTCGTCCTGTCTATTTTCCTAAAATACTACTTTTAATAGAATCCACATTCCTCCTTGCTTTCCTGAACCAGAAAAGGCTTCAAAAACGAAAAACAGTTGTGGAGGGCCTGGACAAGCAACTCATTCTTTGCTTATTGGGCAAATGGCTATTATTTAAAGAAAATACGCGAAAATTAAAGGTAAGTATTTTTAGGATAAGTAAAAACTAATTTTATCTTTAAAATTCCGTTTTTTTCATTCCATGTAATTCCCTTTTAGGGCGATTTATAATCCCTTAATAAAGTTGAACATTTCCGGCAGTTGGCAAAACAAAGCCCATCTCTTCCTCTGGTGAGCTTATTCAACGTCGTCTTCCGAGCCGCTCGGACGCACGGAGCTTCGTTCCGCAAGTATTTTAACTTTTTGCTTTCTTGGCGACCGACTTGTTTCGGTTTCTTTTAACACATTATGAAGCAGACTAACTTGACAGCAATGGACTGACAGTGTTGTTGTTGCACTTTTCACGATAAAATTCAACTGAGCCTGTGGCCTATTCAAAATGGCGGGCAGCTCGGGCCCTTCAACTGTGGCACCTGTAACAAAAATGTTTCCGTGAAACAGAAGGCCCTTTTTGTGACCTCTGCAAAACCTGGAACCACACACCTTGCCAACCTGGAACTCATGAATATTATGATGTAATCAAACAACACGACGATGACAGAATTAAATGGTTTTGTGCAACATGTGAACCTTTAGGATCGACATGTTGATAAGTGATGACGAAGTTTTTACTCACGTGATTCACGACGTTCAAGCTATCGAGGATTCAATTCGACATCTTAAACAGGAAGTGAACGTTGAAATAAGGAAGCTTTATGACATGGTTGGAACTAAACTGGATCAATTGAATGGAAAGATGCATTCAGGATGTAACCAAGTGATTCGTGGTTCAATTCAACGCTTGACTGCCCCGGGTCACCAACGTGGTACTATTTGTGGGGTGCAGTACCAAGATCTATTCTCCACTCCTGTGCCTAACTGCGATGCCACTATCTGTTCTGGTGTACAAGGATGTGCGGACACAATTAAGATGAATTTGACACCACTTTTGAACAAATCCCATGTCAGTGCTTCGCTACACGAACAGCAGAGCCAAGCTGCCAAGCAGTTTGGGCCTACTCGCGTAGCCCCTAAGAAGACGTATGCCAAAATAACCAAAATGGATTCGCATGCAACCCAAAAAGAGCAGAAAAACAGAGTGCTTCGCAACAGTCAAAATTCGGCCATAAGCCTAACCTAAGACCTACTTTCAAAACAACTGAACCCGTGGATGAAGGAGTAGTTTCCCAACCTTGTCCCCGGCTTAAGACTACAGAAAACTCTGTCATTAGCAAATTTTTTGTCAGTCGTTTTAAACCACAAACTGATGAAAAATTTATCACATCACTTATCTTGAAAAAAACCGGCATTAAGACAAGAGTGACGAAACTTGCTACTAAAACGGACTTATGCCTCATCTTGTATTGAAGCTGCCAATGATGACTATGAGAGAATCAGTAAGACGGATCATTGGCCCATTGGTGTCCTTGTTATGCCATTCCTTGGCAGATTCATCAGGCCCTACCAACCATCTAAGCCAGCTGCCCCTTTATCACCTGAACTTAATTCCACCAAAATCAAGTGCTCAAGCCCAAACAACAAAGATAAAACTCTGGAAGCACCATGGGAGAATGGTTCAGTTAGCAGCGCCAAGTCAGACAAAGACCACTAATTACCTGCTTTGATACTGCTATGAGCGAGTTAACGTTTCTGTGCTCTAATGTCAAAGGACTGAAAAGCAAGTGGGATGAACTTCTCGTGTGCTGCAGCAACATTCTCCCACAAATCATTTGCATCTCGGAGACCCACCTGTTCCCTTCTGATATTGACCTTGTGATCAATGACGATTTTGACTGTGCTAGAGCTGACCGCTCATTTAGGAACAAAGGAGGTGTTCTAATCTCTGCTCACAAAAGCCTTAATCTTACTGTCACTAGCAGGTGTGTCAGTGACTGTGAGGACTGGGAAGCGATTTGGTGTATGGTGGACACTGATGTTGGCACTATCTCGATTGGCTATGCGTACCGCGCTCCGAACAACTTGCTACACCCAAATTCCTACCAGGCCTTCATTGACATGATGTACGAAAATTTACAGGCTGCAAATGGTGGAGCCATTATTCTCTGTGGTGATTTTAATTTCCCTGGTATCGTATGGGAGGATCGTTATGGCACTGCTGGCGACGCCAAAAGCAATGATTTCATCAAAGTTGTCGGTGACTTTTTCTTGGAACAACATATCACTCAGCCTACTAGATTCCGCAGCAATCAGAACCCTTCGCAGATTGATCTTCTCTTAACATCTACGAACGTTGTTATTGCTGGAACGACTTATCTCCCCCCTCTCTGGAAGTCCGACCACGCTGTCATCTCTTGGGCTGACGACACAGAGAGAGTCCCTCGCCCTCATGCCGATCCTCGACCCTGGTTCCAGGATGCCGACTATGAATTGCTTAATAACATTATCGACTGCATCGATTGGACAGCTGAATTCCAAGAGTTGCCCTGCAACGAAATGTGGGTTATCCTTCGTGACCTCTTAAACAATATAACTGCTTTTTTATCCCTGAAAAGACTTACAGAAGGAGTCACAATCAACCAATTTGGATGAACAGCAAGACGAAAACCGCAATCAATAGAAAGAAAAGGAAATGGACTACTTACAAACGCTAGCCAACTCCTACTAACTGGCTTAACTACTGCCAGGCCAGAAACTTTGTTTCTTGTACTGTCCACATTGCTCGTAAATCCTTTGAGTCTAAGATTGTGCCTCAATATAAAGAAAACCCTAAGCTCGTCTATTCTTACACTCGCAGAAGAAAACACTGTACCATTAACGTTGCCAGCGGTGGGTCCTCTAGTGATAGGGAGACAATTGCTGAAACTATGAACAACCAATTTACTTCTACGTTACACCGGGACGATGCTTCCATTGACCAAACTGACTACAATCTTGACCCTGGGTTAGGTATTGGAGATATTAACATCAATCACAATCTTATCAAGCATTTCCTACGTCTTACCTCACCTAACAAGGCTGCTGGTCCAGATGGCGTCTACCCTGCTTTACTTCATCACTGTGCTGACTCCCTGGCAGCTCCCCTTCAGATCATTTTTTGTGCATCCATTGATTCCGGTCAGGTTCCTGATGATTGGAGAGAAGCATTTATTGTGCCCGTTTTCAAGGCTGGTGAGAGGAAGCTTGCCTCAAACTACCGTCCAATTAGTTTGACTTCCCTCGTGTATAAGGTTTTGGAGCGCATTGTGAAGGATCTGCTGTGTTATTACTATCAACTTTATTTACCCCAGACAACACGGCTTTAGGAGGGGCCTTTCATGCGTATCCAATCTCATTGAGGCCACTGACTACTGGACTGAATGTTTTGACCGGGGCGTACCATGCGACATCATTGCACGTGATATCTCTAAAGCATTCGACTCCATATCTCATAATATTCTTGTCTCTAAACTTGCGAATGCCGGTGTCTCTGGTAGGCTGTTGGATTGGATAATTGGCTTCTTTGTGACGGATCGCCGGCAGTGTGTCATGATCAACGGTCACTATTCTGCGTGGACAAGTGTCACCAGCGGTGTTCCCCAGGGAACTGTGCTTGGTCCTGTCTTGTTCCTCATTTACGTTAACGATATGATCAATGATTTGACCATCTTTTGCAACCTGTTTGCTGATGATTCGAAACTCTTCCGGGAGGTTGGCTCCGATGATGACCGCCAAGCCCTTCAAGATGATCTCGACACCCTGAACACCTGGATGTCCAAAAATAAGCTTACCTTCAACGTCAACAAATGCGAGGTAATG
Source organism: Lithobius niger (assembly GCA_023313725.1). Taxonomy (NCBI): domain Eukaryota; kingdom Metazoa; phylum Arthropoda; class Chilopoda; order Lithobiomorpha; family Lithobiidae; genus Lithobius; species Lithobius niger. Next base: position 86,891 of record JAHWFP010050044.1, on the reverse strand, counting down.
CTTGTTGGGTTCCTCAACCAACAGTTCCAGTATACTATCAATAACCGAACTATTGCTCCGGTCGAGTCGATTCATTCCTTGGGGGTGACTTTCATTGACATTGACATTGACATTGAAGAACGCCAGCAGGAAGCTTGTAGCTTTTGATGCTGGGAGGAATTGGGTAGGGTTCACCAGTTCTTGTACACAAACTGAGGAGTGATGGTCGGTAAGAAGGTATCTAGTTTGGTTTTGAAGAGATTGATGTTTGATGCGTTGACAATATCCCTTGGCAGACGGTTCCAGGTGCTGCATATCCGGAAAGGAAGAGAGAGCTCACGGTTTTTGGAGGTGCAGTGGCGTTGAAAGATCTTGAGTCCGTTGTTTCTAGTTTGTGGGTTGTTATTGAGGAAAAATAGGGGTTTATTTGTGTTTGAGGGAGTGTGTAGGTGGTTGGAGGTAAAGATGAGATCGCCTCGGATTCTGCGGTATTTGCCAGGGACCTGAAAGTTGGCACTAGTGCATTGCAGCAGCGAAGAAGGCTAACCGCGCCCTTGGTTCCATCATACAAACTTTCTGTTTTCTCAATCCTCGTACTTTGAGAATTGTTTATACCACATATGTTAGACCCCATCTTGACTACGCTGCTTGCGTGTGGAATCCTTATTTAATCAAAGACTGTCAAGTACTTGAGGATGTTCAACATCATGCTACAAGATCGATTCCATCTCTGCGTTGCTTACCCTATGACCAACGACTTAAAATCCTGGGTATCTCCACCCTTGTTGATCGCAGACTCAGAGGTGACCTCCTGGAAACATTTAAGATTATGAACCGTCTTGACAAAAGGAATCCAGGTGACCTATTCAAGATGAGCCTATCCCACACTACAGGACACTCATTTAAACTGCAGAAAGAGTATTCTAGAACTCAAATTAGACACCAATTCTTCTCCAACAGAGTTGTGACGAACTGGAACACCTTCCCCGAACATCTTGCCAGGGGAACCTGCCCAGATTTCTGGAAAAAAATGTATGACAAGGGAGCTACCTCTCTCAGATTCTGCTTCCTTCCAGCCTCACGGGACGCCCTTGGCCGCGTATGGTTTATCCACCCAAAACCAAAACTGGTAAGAGAAGCCGCCAAGTTTACAAAAAGGGTCGGCCTTTCAAAGTAGGGATATCATTCAACCAGGGAAAGGCCGCCAAGGTTAATCCTATTAGCCAAGTTAATCGCACCGAATAATACTTTGGACGTTAAATGAAAACTTGAAGATTGCTACCGCTAGTAGCAATCTTCTAGTTTTTATTTAACCTTCGAACTATTAGTAGGTGCGATTCACGTGGGTGGATATCACGACTTTCATAGGCCTGTGAATGACCAAAAATCCCACGGTGTAATTGTCACCCCTACCTTTTTTGTGTGGAGGTATTTTATTGTATGAATGTTCTCATTCATAAATTTCACATTTGCTATTTCATTCAAAATAAATTAATAACAAGAGTAACAGTATGGTAATTGCAAGGACGTAATCAATTCCTATGGAGCAGTAGCAATCTTCAAGTTTTCATTTAACGTCCAAAGTATTATTCCGTACGATTAACTTGGCTAATAGGATTAACCTTGGCGGTCTTTCCCTGGTTGAATGATATCACTACTTTGAAAGGCCGACCCTTCTCGGAAACTTGGCAGCTGTTCTTATACCAGTTTTAGTTTTGGGTGGATATCATAACTTTCATAGGCCTGTGAATACAAAGAATTCCACTGTCTAATAGTGACCTCTACCTTTTTTGTCTGGAGTGTCTATAAATTTTCTAATTCATAATTCTTACGTTTGCTATTGCCCAATTAGCCGTTACACCAGCCAAATGGACATGGTTTGGCGTATTGTATGCCCATGTTTCGCATGCTTAAGTCTATTTAATCCGATTTTTGAGCGCACTGGCTAACAAACGCTGATTTTTGTTCGCTTCGCTCACTCAATCAGCACATCCCCCTTCACTTGGCTCTCCCGAGGTAAACGTTAATCATTATGAACACGTACTACAAACTCACGGAATGGTAAATGTTCATACAGTTCTAATATTCTGGTGGCAGACGAAGATTACTAAAACTAATCAACTCGTCAGCTGTTTAAAATTACTCGTCACTTACACTAGCCTGCAAGAACAGTAAGTCTACATAAAATAAAATGTCCGCGTCACGTTATTGAGGACACTTTTTCTCCATAAAGAACACGTTCCCACCTGTGCTGACGATGTGCATTTTTTTCCTAATCTTCTTTCCAGAATATTTGTCCCTTTTATCGTGGTGGGGCAGATAATTCAGTTTGGATTCGTGTACCATAAAAAAAAAAAGACCAAACCTTTGCAATAAAAGAGAAAGATATTCTGTCTCTTAGCGAACCACCTATTTGCAAAAACAGTGCATTCTGACAATATAAGTACTGAAACGATACGCGTGCAACACTTAAGCATGTAATAATCTACTGTTGAATGACAATACAAACAATGGTTACAACAATAATTGTGCACTTACGAGCAACTTCAGGGCCACGTGCTTCTAGCTGCAACCCCCATTTTACAAAAAGGCACTTCCCCATATGACGCTTTACCTGTCTGCCGAAATTGAGATCTGGCAACTTTCCCTAATGAGCTGTAGACGTGTCGTTATACCCTATGAGAATTAACATGGGAGCCTATAGTTACTAGTTACCAGTAACACAAATCAACGTTATTGAGGACACTTTTTCACCATGAAGGAAACGTTCCCACATTTTCGTGTTGACGTTTTCTTTGTTACTGGACCGAAGACACCTGATTCAAACGATTTGCAAAGATTTCTACCGCATGGGGAATTTACACCAGTATGCTGAAATCACGTATAAGTTAGGTTCAGTTAAAAGACACGGTCTGCTAGTGAGCCGCCATCTGACAACAATAACACTCTAACAATTACGCTCTGGCAATTAAGCTCCAACAACAATAAAACGTCTACTTGGCGGCGGCACACTAGCGTGTGTCTAGATTATTATTATTATTATTTATTTTACTTACTGCCAAAATAAATTCAGTTGAAATTCAAAACGGGCATAAGATCACGACAACGCTTCTCAATAGGCCTTTGGTTACAACAAAGTAGTTCTTCTTTTGACCGTTAAACGTAGACGTTGCATTGTGCTATGTCTAAGTGAAATAAATGCAGGGTGCACTTGCTCCGTACTTGTTTTAAGAACTCGGAATAGCCAGCAATATTCTTCAAGGCAAAATAAATGTCACGTAGTATAAGAACGTAATTTTAGTAAACTGTGTATACTGTGGTTCGTTGCAGAAAACGTCGGCAGGCATAGTTAGTGCCAGCAGTTTAGTCATTATAGACTACAATTTCCAGTTCGTGTTCTTGATGTGCACCTTTCGGCTACTCGCCGTTTTGTAGAATACCCAGAAGTCCGGATCAGGCAAGTTTTTAACCGATCGAGGTGGTGGCTGGTGGGTTTTTGGTTGTGCGTTTGGTTCAATGTTTTCTTGACACACGATCATGCGGAGAAGACAGGTAGCTTTTTGGAAGGAAAATCGCTGAATACTAACGTGAATCAAACTGGTACGTATCAGCGGTTTTTTTTTGTGTGCGTTTAAATATAATTTGGGTAAGTTTAGTTTGAAGGCATAGATCACAGATTTGTTGCTTCTGGAAACAGTTGATGAATCATGGAAGTGCGTGGTTATATGGAAGCCGTCCGAAATGTTTTTTGTTTGTTTTTTTTCCCCCAAAACCAATCAAAAATACTGAAGGTTGTTGTCGGACACGCTTTGTACCGAATAAGTTGTTAGTTGGATTTAGTTACTAGGTTTCGTCTTTACTGTTCACTGTTAGGCCCTTAAAAAAAAAAAACATTTTATTGATGCACAGTTCCGTTAAAACGCAGGTGGAAGTGTTGTTGACGCAAAGAGTGGTTTTTAGGTGTGCCGTCAACTAGTTCGTCTGCTCCGTTGCGCCATGCTTCCTAATATTGACGCAATTTTGGAAGTTGAAACACATGAAATCTGTACGCTTTCGTAGCCCAGTGTCGTGGCGAAAATTTGATTATGTAATTTTATGTTGAACAAATTGTTAGTTAGGCTTAATTTAAAATTTAAAGTGTGACATGACTACGATCCCGGCTACGAAAAAAGTTGTAACGCATTAAAGACTGCAGTCCCGGTTGATTCTTCCAAAACTGACGTCTGTTATTAGGCCAAAGTCTAGTTTACAGTAATCGTTCAAATACCTGAAGTTTAAATTACAGTATTTACATAGCCCACACCGGCTTCCCAAGCCGTCGAATGTAAAGTTGAGGGTATGGAAGCTACCTGAAACTCATTGGTCCACCATATGCTGTTTTTTTAATGGGGTCCACTACCGCATAAGCTCCAAGCAAGATGGCCGGCCTATCTAGATTCCGGCGCGTGAAGTTTTCTGGCTAAGTTTTTGGTTGCGCTTTCTGATGTTATGTAGTTAGCCGCAGCGAGCGCAATAGCGCGAGTGAGGCTTGTAATTTGGAAAAAAACTGACATCATTTTCGTGAACGCCGACCTGGATTTACCTTTTACACCAATGGTGATAGTACAACCTTCCACGTATACAGATCGATGGTGGACGAGCTTGGAGCCACTGTGGAAGTGGTTCCTTTTAATGTTTTCTTAACATTCTGCATGCTTCGAAACACCTACTCGTCGTATGACTACTTTCATCCTCAAGAAAATCCTTCTTTGATGGACAAATTCCTTTCACGCTGCTGTAAGAACGAACGCAGGAACATAGGCTACTAAAAACAAGAGTGGAGTGGCCCTCTCCCCTATTGCACAAGGCGACTGAGAGGCCATACCTGGTATAAGGAACATTCACCAGCCTGGGTCACAAGCAAAGGGGTTACGTAGGGCCAAAGAGTTAAGTGTTGATGGTTTCTGAGGGCCAAACGAAGCCTTTGCCCCAGAATTGGTGTGGGGGAAAAAGGTAAAGGGGATCAGACCAAGTAATCCTAGCATAACGACATACGTATTGAAGAGGGGCCACTAGCCCAAACCTTGCCACCTAAGAAGAAATGCAGCACACTAGGATTATTGAGGTGTTTGGGAGGATGCGTCATTTCCAGCAATGGATTTATTAATCTGGCGTGAAAGGCAGTTTTACGTACTCGCAGCGCCCTCATGAACATGGTGCAAATATTCAAATGGCTGCTAACCAACTTCATTAGTATCGGCTACAATCAGTTACTTATAACTTGGGTTTTAGTCACACTGATTACTGGAAGAGAAGTGGAGAAAAGAATGACATTTCACTGAACCTTAATGAAACTTGGGGGTTAGCCAAGCAGGCTTCGCGGCAAGATCGAGCCCTAACGGTCACAGCTGTGCGTCCCTCTACTGGAGGTTTTCAGATTCAGTATCAACACCCGCCGAAATGCTATATTGCTTGCACATTCTGTTGTTTTTTTGAAATCAGCGCTATAGTCGCCCCGCGAACCCTCTCGTAAGAATTGTACACCAGAGGAGGGCTGTCTATTAGAAAGTCGTATCACCCCGAACATCCTAATAATCCTAGTTGCACAGAAGCTATTTGTCCATACGTGATTCACCAAGTTCAATTTCAGCCTCTGAAAAAATTCAATTTTGATTCTGCTGGGCACGAGATTCAACTTAAGTCGTGGATTCTTTTTAACAGTGGTAAGAAACTTGTCCCACAGCGTGCTAGTGTGTCTGAAGACTGGCCCAATTGATTGCGTTATGTCTCTGACTCTGTCACGGCTGTTGGTTGCTGCGGACCAAAAATGAAACCACTGCCAAACTGAAGGTTTTCTATCGGCCTGCCTGCACTCAGGTTAGCTCGGACTGACTGCTGTTCATGCATGGTTGTCGACAACCAAATTTAACGTGCTGCATGTTGTAAGGAGCAAAGTATCGATTGGCTAAGCATTGTGCTTTGTTTAATAATGTGTTAGTCTTCGTAGCATCATGCAGCGGTAGGTGATAACAACAAACTTATTTCTAAACTCAAACACTATATCCACCCTGTGACGCCATATTGTGACTAGCGCATGTGACACATGCATGCGTTTGGATTTTTCAGACGTACTCTAATACACAACGCATGTTCTCTGCACTACCCTTCTGGCTATGGCGACCATGGCTATGCAGCCTTACCAGAGTCTTGAGATAAAACACTATCGGTGGGCCATCACCTGCAGCTTTTGTTGTGTATGCTGACCTTACGGGCTTCTAGAATTTGATCTAGCTGAAGATAGATTTTTACTTCGTCTCTTACAGTTGGGCGAAGATGAAAGGATATTGCCGCTTTTACCATATGCGTGCTGGTTTGCAGTGGTTAACTAGACTTGTAGCGCTCTAGTAGCCTAATAATGCGTCTGTGTTGCCAAACATAATTTGTCTCTCCTCCGTAACTTTGCGACCACACGCAACAAGAGTTGTGAAAGTGATGTTGCATGGAAAGTTCTACGAGGAATGGCCCAGTGACCTGTTTTTTTTTCTCGTAAAGTCCTATGTCTGCTTAGTTTGCGTGGTGAGGGATTCGAGCCAGTGTATCCACTTGACAAGGGCACAACGAAAAAAATGTATCCACTTGGTTTGAATGCCAGAACTGGGCTCACGGAACATGTGCGTGAAACTTTTAGCATTGGTCTTGCTCCTTTAAGAGTTACAAATAGGCACACCTTATCAAAATACTAACCATCCGCATGCTACTGTTTTTGAAAAAGGCTATAAATGCTTGTTGCACTCTTACGATAAACAATTTAAAAGTAATGCAAAGGGTCGTTTACTTCAAGGGCCGTTTTTATTGGTGTTATGTTATGTGGGGTGCCCAGAAGCTGACTTTTCTGCCACTGTCTGCGACACCAATTATAGGGGGAAAATTATCTGCAGCTAATCTGTTTTTTTTGTATGGTTACTGACTTATTTATTGAACTTTACTGAATGACTTTTCAGTGCTTTATCCTATTTATCTGGCTCTACCATCAACGGAAAGGTCTTGTCAAGGCAATTAAAATAGTGTATTGGAATGTCCAAATCGGTCAAATATTGATGAAACTGCAGAAATTTGGTAAAAACATTAGTCGCAAGAACGGAATGTAATTCTTGAGGGTACAACAGCAGCCCTATTTAAATATCTAAGAAAAAAAACGGGACGTGTTCAACAACTGCCTCCTTTTAAACATAACGGTATTACGATCATTGATGAGTTAAATAAGGCTAAATCCCTAAATACCATTTTTATTAAAAAATTTACAAACCATTCAGAAAAACCATCACTGATATTAGAAAATATTGAATATTTAACTTCATTTCACTCTTTTGCTCCCACTGCAATAAAAGAGCTAGATGTCATATCTATTCTTCATAAATTTAAAGGTAGTAGCCTAATTCTGTCGGACCTGACGGATTTTCAGCTGCATTTTATAAAAGGTTTGCAGTCGAGCTTAGTGTACCTCTGACTATGATTTTAAATAAATCTCTTATTAAGTGGTGAATTGCCTACCTGTTGGAGAAAAGCTAGAGTTATTCCTATTTTTAACAAGATGCACTAACACTGCATTAGTAATTCGACGTGTTGTATGGTAGAATAAAAAATATCTGTAATTGACGTATGAAGTTGGAACGACAGACATACCAACAGGACACTACTAAAAAATCGAAATGCATGGTGTACTGAAGAATATCTACTATATTGCACATTATATTAAAAAAAATTGTCTCGTAACGTTTGCTACTACGATACGGTAAATGAGCCAGAATCTTGTATGCGACGACGCAATCACTGACCAGATAAGTTTTCATCGGACGCTGATTTTGGTTTTCTTACAAAAAAACAAACTGAAAGCTCTGTTGTTTTACAGTGTCCCGTACCCGTTGTTCTTGTTCATCAGACTTTAACATTTTTTAAATCTTCGAACACCATATTTCATAAATTCAGCAGGTAATTTTGGAGGAGGGGAAATCTTATTGCCCTGAGGGTACGTGAGGTTGACTACTTTAAATTTATTTACACTTATTAGATGTATTAACAAAAGTTAAAATATTCACACGAAAATTATGACAAAAGTCTACATTGACTCTAACACCGCAATTTCATGTGGCCAATTTTTGTTAGTTTACTCAATACAAAGTACTTGTTTTACTAGTACTTAAATGTGTATTTTAAATCTGTGGTTGAAACTAATGTCGAACCAATAAAACTTACGTGAGTCTTCCTGTTACGGGTTTTAAAAAAATCTGAAAGTCAGAGGCCATTAGGAATATCCCGCCCTTCCCTCCCTCTGGCCTGTCCGCTACTGTGAAAACAGGACATCATTCGCTTTGCTCGCTCGTTCAATTGGAAACAACACCACAAATACGCGCAATAAAATACTGTAATATATCGCACCCGAAAAGCAGCGAGGATGGCGCAGTAATTAACAGCAAAAGTCTTATACGAGCATCGCATTCATTGTACCGTCCAGATTCAATCATAGAAATTCGGTGTACCATCCAGATCACCGCAAAGGTAAGTGATGACTCACTTTGTGTTGTTCTGTGCCATGAGAGTGGAGCCATCTCGACGTACACGATAGCTTCTAACCGACCGCAATGTTGATGAGCTGACTTGCCGAAATGCGCAGTTACACGCCGCAATTTTTCGTATGATCCGCGTTGAGCGCACACCTTTACGCTGAGGAAGCGCTGACGTCAGCCACTGATCGTGTAGTAGCCTATTTGACGACTGTTTTTCTCTCGGAGACCTTTTTAGAGGTTAGCGAACTAACACCGCCCTAACTAAATTAACTACAGCATAATACCTTGTGTACTGGCGCACTGCAACTCGCCCACCAGCATACTTGAATTTCGTCGGATCAGAATTGAACAAATGTGTCTGGTTTTTGAGGAGATGTCGCTGACGAAAATCTGCTACCCCCGTTTTTTGGCCACAACCGCATTAATTCGACGTGTGACACGTCGAATTAAAAACGGAATAGTTCCGATCCCTTTAACTACCGACCCATTTCCCTGACATGTATACCATGTAAGATTGTTGAAAGGGTGATTAAAGACAAAATAATGGTGTACCTAACTAGTTATGGCCTCCTAAGTAAAGATCAGTTCGGTTTCTTACCAGGCAAGTCCACTGTTTTACAATTGTTGGCTGGCTTGATGACTGGACCACGGCCATGGAAGCCTGTAACCCGGTGGACGTAGTTTTAATCAATTTTGCCAAGGCGTTTGACTCAGTGTTACATTCTCCATTGGTTCTAAAATTGGTCAGGCATAAATGGTCATACATTGAAATGGATAACAAATTTTCTTACAAACAGAATACAACAAGTATGTGTTGGAAGCGCTATCTCTGACGAAAGCGCTGTTACGAGTGGTGTCCCCCAAGGCTCTATCCTAGGGCCTCTTTTATTTCTTATCTATATAAATGACCTTAAAGTGTTAAATCCCAAAATCAAAACCCTAAAATTTGCAGACGATGTGAAGTTATACACTGTTGTTAATAACCCTGTTAATTATGGGGAACTTTCAGCCTCTCCTCTGGAATTTGAGCGGTGGTCGACTGATTGGTGGTTGCCTATATCGGGCCCTAAATGTAAGATTTTCCATATTGGCCAAAAAAAACCTGCTAAATGCTTATTTCCCACTTGGTGTGGAATTAAATCAAGAAACCATGGTAAAAGATCTGGGTGTTTGGTTTACGTCAGACTTGAAAAGTGGATCACATTTTGCTCGGCAGAAAATTTGTTCGGCAGAAATTGGTCATAATTAAACGTTGTTTCACAGCTGGTGATGTGGCTACTTTGGTCTGGGCATTTAAGGTGTTCGTGAGACCAATTTTTGAATATGCCAGCCCTGTATGGTCTCCCTACTTGCGAAAGCACATAAACCACAATGAGTCGGTTCAATGATCGTTCACTAGGTATTTATAGGGTATGAGAAATTCCGAACGTTTACAGATTCTTAGGTTGGAAACACTTAAGATGGGAAGACTTAAGTTGGAGTTGACATTGACATATTCCATTCTCCATGGTCTAACAGGTATACCAAAAAATAATTTTTTCTTGTTGCGTGATGGAAGCGTGGCAAGAGGACATCGTTTTAAGTTAACTGTGGAAGGTTTGTCTTAAAATTTTTTTCTCCCACCATGTGGTCAACCCATGGAATGCACTTCCTGCTGATGTTGCTCAGGTTATATCTCTTGCTGTTTTTAAACATAAACTCAATAAGGTAGATTTAAGCAAATATGTTAATACTTGTGCATAACTTTCTCTTAAACGACGGCTATTAGCCAGACTTTACTTTGTTTCTTTTCTTTTTTTTTTTATGGCAAGATGTAAGTGGATAGTCAAATATTCCTTTCTTGACCTTTTGTGTTGTCACAATAAACCATTTATTATTATTATTATTATTATTATTATTATTATAATAAAAATAATAATAAGTCGCACTCGCAGCCCTTTATGCCTCTGGGGTGGGGTGGACTGCCGAATATGAAATTTATCGAATCTACGAATCTACAACTGAATACCCAATATACAGCCAATTTGAGCCGATTACCAAATAATGGCCGAATAGTCCTTACTTCGCCAAATAAGCTACTCCGTTGTACCATCAATTATAGGCTCCAATGCAAGTTTAATTAAAATGTGTATGCAGTATTTGACGTGGTTTCCTGATAACAAAAATGTAGCCTAGAAGCAAGAATTAAAGTACATTCCAAATTGAATATTAGCAGTTGGAATCGATAGGCTGAAAAGCTCATTGTTTTACTTGGTAAATTGCGTACCATGTTCATTTAATTAGCAGTTGGCGTTGAGGTTTTGTAACGTGCAAAAAATTACCCGTACGTTCAACCAACGCTCTCCATTTTTGGCCGCCAATTACCGTTTGGCAAATGAAAATTGGCATTTGGCAACAGGCCTACTCGCCAAAAAGGCGACTAGCAAGAGGCTGGTACTCTGTGGAACCTTATAAGCCACAGAGGGGGGGGGTGTGACTGGACTCCTAAACGACATCAGCTAAAGTCTAGGGATCGGCCGATATGACGTTTTACCGATACGATATGATACCGACGAAAGGTAAACCGATATGATGTCGATACCAATAATAATAATAAAAAATCAGGACTAAAAGTTTAAATTTAATGCAAAAAAATGCCACTTTGGTTTTGGTTTTGCATAGGTTCCAAGTTCCAACTGTTGAGATTATCCAAAAAATTCTGCGCAGCAATAAAAGCATTTGTACTCTTATTCCTATGGCTTCAGTACATTCATCTTCTCAGTTAGATTTTTAAGTTGGTTGTTGTCAAACTTGGAGCGTTGGAACTGTCACGTACTAAATTGTCATTACAGACTGAGCAAATCGCTTTGCTTTTGTCACTTGGTTATTGCTTTTGCCGCACTTGGTGTCAGTTTTGCAGGGAAGACAGTTGCGTTTCTTGGCATAACAAATATGTGTATCGGAAGCCTTATACTGGTCTGATTCTGATACGGCAAAAACACAGATTAATACAGATTATAGCGATACCAATATCGGACTATCCCTACTAAAGTAAATATAAAACTTGTGGACAGAAAATTTCATTTTTTTTTTCAAAATCACTCCTGCACTTTCCATTTTTTAAAGTTTCGTGCCGCCATGTTGGCTTTCCTGTACGACTTTGTAAGTTTTGCAACATGGAAGACGTTTTTGCTACGTTTACATAATCTATGTATAAATGTTGCAAATGTATAAGTTGCAAAAGCTACACAGGATGCACAAAAATAGTGAGAGGGTATGTCCTTTGAACTATTTCATTCTTTTATCCTAGCCTCGACTCACCACTGTGCATTTGGAAATAGAGGGGTCCCAGAAATGCACGCGTGCTCATGTTGATAGTGGCATGTGAAAGATCCTAGGTATTTCCTAGCAAAGTTGTTGTCCTCCATCCTGCGAACCTCAGCAGTTGCAAAGGACGTTAATTCGACAATTTCCCTTTTCCTTAGCCTATGTGCTGTATATTTCCGTTCAGTGAACGATTATAAGGTAAATATTATGCACCTACGAGGACAGTAAAGTTCAGTAGCGTGCACAGACATACGAGAGGGCAGGCGCAGCTTTCAGTGAAAGGGCACGCTGAGGCTTTATTTTTTTGGAACTTTTTTTTCCTTGCCGGTCACTTATTTTTTTTTACCATTTATGGCCCCTTTCTTGGGCTTCCTTGCGTTCTTTTCGCCCTTTTTAGGCCTTTCTTCTCGCTGCAACCAGCTTTTTTCAGTGCAGAAAAGCAAAATATGGCATGTTTTTTCTTCAAAAAAGGGTGGGAGCAATCCCCCCCGGTGCCCGCCACTGATAAGTAGGAGCGGAGCGTAACACTGTACATTTTTGAAAAATCTTTGGTAAAATCCTTGTGGCAAATAACAGCAACAAAAGATTTTATTGTAAAAAAAAAAAGTACGTTCGCATACGTAATATGGCCAGTCGTTTTAGCAACGCTCTGCCAACAAATTTGTAATCACGACCTGGGATGTAGCAAGTTTTATAAACGACTACTGCAGCGTCGTACATAGGGACCACTCAAAAAGTATGTCATGCTATTTAATGGCCAATTTTTCCCCATTCTGCCCCATACCACATTTTGTCACATCTTCTCACGCCCACCTAAAAAAAAGTATGTCACATCGACCCCCCCCCCAAAAAAAAATCTTACCCTTGAGTGTCCCCGTTTTCTTTAACTAAATCTTCCAAACTTCTTTTTTTTTTTCTTCCTGAAATTCCGCACTTCTGTTAAATCTTTCTGCACCTTGTTTTTCTGGGAATGAATATTTGTGGGTCTGCACATTTTCAAGGTTATTAGAGGATCAGCCAGTTAATACATCGTCTGCGATGAGCCAGTTGGGAATGAAGGAAGAAGTTAGAAACTGGACTGCATTGCACAATTTTATACTGGGCCAAATTGGGGGGGGGGGGGGGGCAGCTGGTAAAAGGAAAATGTAAGGGAAGAGTCCGTTCTGAACTTGAGGTTGGGACCGGTGATGGGCGCAAGTCAATTTCAGACTTTGGAATTAATTGACTCAATTCCCCATTGTGGACTTTCATGGAATTGTTTCAACATTGGGCAATTTCTGGTAATGAATAAATGGAATTGATTCTAATCTTCAATTTTGCTTGACTTTATTTGGATTTGACTATGAAATGTCTATATTAGAGTTGATTTGAAATTCCTTGTTTTGGCCTGATTTAATTCTCTCTCTGAATTTCACCCAATTCGGGCCAATTCGGCAAAAATCCAAATCAGTTACACCAGATTTCGGCCCCAAATTTACCAATTATTCTAAACTTTGCCAGAATTTGCCCGAACTTGGTTGTATTGGGTAGAATTGAATTACCGGTAGTGGCTCGGAATTGACTAGAAGTCCAATTGGATCAATTGGAAGTCAATAAATTTGAGTTGATGTATCAGAATGAGAAAAAAAATAATTTGTTGGAATGGATTACTTGATGTGATAGGTGATTGACTGAAATTCGTTGAGATGAAGTTGTGCCCTTCATTGGTTGGGACAAATTCAACTGGGTTCAGACAACCCTGAAAATCTCAGGGAAAATGAATATGGAGCCAACATCGCAGGGGAAGCAAGAATTGTTTTTTTTTAAATCAGGGAGATTTGAAAAAAATTATTTGAGTCTGATTTGTAAGTTCCATTGAATTAGCAGATCAGAAAGAAAATCCTAGGCTAGTAGCAAATATTTTAATTTGTGCTTTAATACATTGAAGTATTTTAGATACAACTTCAATAAGCTAAATCTTAGGCTAGTGCCAAAATCTGTGATGAAAATGCATTTAGCCCCGACTAGATTAGTCTCTAAACAGCTATTTTTGTGTTGGATTAAAACATTAATTACTCCCGTTTCCCTAACTAAATCTCGTGTAAATACCTGGAAACAACCATTGGATGCACGTGGAAAGCAAAGCTTTATGTTAGGGAAATTGAGAATTAAAAAATTGTCTCAACCCTGTTCAAGCCTTTCCCAACCCTAATTTTCAGAATGAGCTCTTCCTTAAAATTCCCCTTTTAAAATTCGAAGAAATTTTGGCCTGACCAAAGTGACATGTTCAAACAGAAATCTTAGGCCCTCACTTTTCTGACACCTGAGCACTTCATTTACGTACAGTTTAATCGTTTGTGTGCCCATCTTACAATAGAGCTGACACCAGATTCAGTTTTAAAATTTTTCTTGCATAAATAATAAAGGTACATGACAAAGATGTGTGGTGTCATCTTTGTGGTAGGTCCCCCCACCCGTCCTCGTGTCACTTTGGTCATACTGAACTGACCTCCCCCCTTTCCACTTCTGACTGTGATGGGCCTTTTTGAATGGTGCGAAACATTTGATTGATTGTTGATTTCCTGAACTGTTGAAATATTGTCCATCCGTTCTCGCTTTAGTATACGTCTTATCTCACAGATTGTAGTTTTCATTTGGTTTTGGGAAAAATATTAATATTAGAATAAATTAAGAAATATTCTTTGTTAACTACACAAAGTTTATTTTTAAAGATGTTTCACTATGACTGTCACTTCTTGTGATCATTGCTTGCTCTGCTACCATCTTAAACTCCTCTACTGTAGTGTTTTGTTTTTCATTTGATATCTGAACTAAGATAAAAAGCCACGCAGTTGTAGATAGCTTAGCAGTATTTGCTGTAAAGATATAGTTGTGAGCTGTATTGGCATCAGGGGGAAACCAAGTCACAACAGACACTTACACCTGTTGATAACAAGGATTAGTTAGTGGCAAAAATGAGGTACCTGCATTGGAATCTCCGAAGATACTCCACGTTCCAGCACTACCCCTTACGGTCAGGTGTCGGAGCAAGTGGCCATGATTACTTTCACCGAGTAGGCCTACCTAGGATTTAGCCGCTTATTGGCCTATGTAAAAAGTTACGCCCATGTAGGCTTTCAGCTTCTAGGCCTATGTTAAAAATTACACTAGAATTTTAGCTTCCAGCCCTACGTTAAAAATTATGCTGTGTAGGTGTTTAGCTTGTAGGCCTATGTCTTACAAATTATACTGTGCAGGTGTTTGGCTACTGGTCCTTGTTAAAAACATGCGCGTAGGTTTTTAGTTACTAGGCATACTACTGTGCAAGTTTTTAACTTAGGGCCTATCTTAAAAATTATGCTATGTAGGTTTATAGCTACTAGGCCGTGCTAAAAATACGCTGTGTAGGTTTTTAGCTGTTAGGCATACATTAAAAATTATCAGTTTCTAGGCCTACCTTAATTAAAAATTGTGCTGTGTTTAACTGTTCGGTCTTTGTTACAAATTACGCTGTGTAGGTCTTTACCTCCTAGGCCTATGTTAAAAATTACATTAGGTTTTCAGCTACCAGGCCTACGTTAAAAATTATGCCGAGTAGGTTTTTAGCTAGTATCTTGCTACTATGCATACATTACTGTGTAGGTTTTTATCTGCTAGGCCTAGGTTAACAATTACGGTGCATAGGCTTTTAGCTGCTAGGCCTAAGTTCAAAATTATGCTGTGCAGGTTTTTAACTTTTAGACCTACGTTAAAATTACATTGTGTAGATTTTTAGCGCTGCCATGCAAGTTTTTACTCATTAAAAATTGAGCTGTGTGGGTTTTCAGCTGCCAGGTTAAAATGCTGTGCAGGTTTCAGCTGATTGGCCTAGGTTAAAAATTACGCTGTGATGTTTTTAGCTGCTCAGGCCTCACTCATGAACCTCCCCACCACGAGGTCATATGTTTTGCTGAAATTAAAGCCCGCTTAAAAATCTGCGAATGGGAAATTCCCAAATCAAAAGTAACTGAGCCCACTAATTGGGCTGGAAAAATCCTCTAAGAGTTCAATCAACAACAAACAATTTTAATTTTCGTCACTTATTAAAGGTGTGTCTTGGTCACAAGTAAGAACGTGAATAAAAACCCGAAGTTGGAGACTCCCACTATCCGAACATTGGGATCAATGTTCTTGGATCCGAATGTTTGGATAATAGGCTTTCTCACTTCTTGTGTTTTCTTCTTATGACCAAGACACATGGCTTATAAGTACCGAAAATTAAAATTGTTCGTTTTTGATTGAACTCCAAGTGGATTTCTCCAGCCGAATCAGTGGGTCCCATTGCTTTTGACGACCTTCAAACTTGGGAAATTGTATGATCTTCAAGGAAATTACCATTTTGCAGAATCGAAATACTAACCGAACCATTTTGTATTTAGGGTTGTTAAAGAAGCATTCCTACTTGGAAGGAATTTATGATTAGTAGCGGTTTCTGGTGATAAATGTTCGACTGTAGTGAGTTAGACAGAGAATTTGAAGGAAAACAAGATGCACTACACTGGATTAGTAATTCGACGTGTTGTATGGCAGAATAAAGAATGTGTAATTGATGTATGCAGTTGTAACGGCAGACATACCAACAGGACACTACTAAAAAATCTGAATGCGTGGTGTACTGAAGAATATCTACTATATTGTACATTATATTAAAAAAAATTGTCTCGTAAATTTTGCTACTACGATACGGCAAATGAGCCAGAATCTTGTGTGCGACGACACACGATAATCGTGACATATTCGACATTGAATATTACACTGCAATTTCATGCGGCCAATTTTTGTTAGGTTACTCAATACAAAGTACTTGTTTTACTAGCATTTTATAATTATCTTTATTATTATTATTTGTAATTTTAAATCTGTTGGTAAAACTAATATCGAACCAATAAAACTTGCGCGAGTCTTCCTGTTACGGATGAAAAAAAAAATCTGAGAATTCAAGGCCAGGTAGAATATTCCGCCCTTCCCTCCCTGGCCAGTCCGCCACTGTAAAAATAGGACATCATTCACTTTGTTCACTCTTTCAATAAGAAACAACACACAAATAAGCGTAATAAAATACTGTAATATATCGCACCCGGAAAGCAGCGAGGCTATGCGCGCCTCACATTCAATGTACCGTCCAGATTCCATCGTAAAAATTCTGTATACTATCCAGATTACCGCTAAAGGTAGTGACGACTCACTTTTTATTGTACTTCGCGATAAGAGATGAGCCATCTCGATGTCCGTGCTTAGTCTCTAACCGACCGCAATTTGAAGTGCTGACTTGCCGAATTGCGCAGTTACACGCCGCAATTTTTCGTATGAGCGCATACCTTTACGATGACATTTCGCTGACGTCATTAACAGATCGTATACTATCAGGAGACGGTTTATCGCTTAAGGACCTGTTTCGAGGTTATCATACTTAAAATGGTGTATGTATATTCTGTTGAGCATAATACCTTTTGTACTTGCGCACTGCAAGTGTCCCACCAACATACTTGAATTTCGCCGGATCAGAATTGAACAAATGTGCCTGGCTTTTGAGGGGATGTCGCTGACGTAAAACGGGTACCCCCGTTTTTTGGCCACAACCGCATTAATTCGACGTGTGACACGTCGAATTAAAAATATGATTTGGCAGAACGGGAATTACCCTTTCGCTGAAAATTAATACGCAGAAGAATCTAATGGAACAGTATTCGGCGAAATGGGTACACCCCCCATCACTAAGGTTAGTGGTTCTTCCCCCACTTCCCTACTGCTCCATGCGACTTCGTCTGCTCCCGAGTTATTTTTTTGCAAGCTTAGTATACCCCTCATCATAACGTGGATCTGCAACAGTACTGTACTGGTCTGTTACCCTGTCTGTACTGGCGTCTTTTCTATGTTGGCTAATCCACCCTGTTAAGTGTCTAGCGCGTTTAATTTTTTTTTTTAAATTAATGTATTGGATATTATAATGGTGAGCATTTCAATTTTGAAAGTGTAAGATTTTTTCCCCTTTGGCAGTTCTTAAATGGAAATAACTCTTGATTAGTCACCTCCAGGTGTGCAGAATATGCCAGAACGCTAGCTAGAACGTGGTTAGCGGGAAATTTAGGGAACTGTAGAAATTCACTAAAAAATGGGCTTGCCAACATGGTGAAAGGCTGCGGAAATCTGAAAAATCTGCAGAAAAATTTTGTGGGAAATTTTGTCCAGCAAGAATTTTATGCACCCCTGGTCACCTCTACTGCTCCATTGGCATTTTGTTCGACTTTGTATGGTTTCGTTGCGGCTTATTGACTGTAGTTAAGTTTGAAGTTGAATTCTTCCCAAGTGGCAAAAAAGCCAAGAAAGCAAACAAATCTAGACACACGAGTGTGTCGCCGTCAAGTAAAACGACTTACGACAAAAAAAAAAAAAAAGCAAACAAATCTAAACACGTTAGTGTGCCGCCGTCACTATTCAGTGAAAAGTTAAGGTACATGCCTCCATGTTGACTTTTTTCAAATGTTGCAAATGGTTTTATTTTCCTCTTTTTACTACACTCACTCAAACGTAAATGTTGCAAAAGCAATCTGCGCAGGATGCACGAAAATAGGCAGAGAATATGAGCTTTTAAGTTTTAATTTTTAAAACGGGGCTCTACATATATAGTTGAAATTTGATAAGACTTCACTTACGAAGATTACATTAATTTCTAATTCGCCTTTAAAAAAAAGGACAGTGCATGGACGTACACTTGATAAACCAACCTTTACAAATGTTACCAACAGTGCATCCAGCACCACTTGTATGTAGCATGAATTTCAGCTTCTGATTATTTCATTAAAAACTAAACAATAAAGAAGCAAAAAAAATGAATTCACAAATAAGAAACAGATAAGAGTTCACTCGAACGAATCGTAATTTGAACTCCAGTTCCAGGGAACAAATATTGGAACATACCAACCTCCACACACATATATCGACTTCCAATCAAACAAGCAAAACTGTTGAATAGTTCACAAGTTTAACATAGACACACAAAATACAAGCACAAATACTCTGAAACGAAACTAAACCATAAACCCACAAACGCAGACAAAACAAACGTCTTTAAGAAAATTAACACACAGAATACACATACAGCCACTCATATTGAATAAATGAATGAAACATAATTTAATGCGAGCGAAAACACGCGTAAGGACTGGGAAGGATACATTGTGTCCACTTACACTATAGCCTAGATTAAAATTAATCCAATTTAACAATGCATTTAATTGTACAATAAGGTAAGACCTTCAATATGTATGAATCGGTATTAAAACATGAAGCTGCAAACACAGTCAAAACAAATCCCCAAAACAACAAAATGCCTCTATAATACACAAACTAACACACATACATGCAAGTACACGAAGTATTTCAAGTATAATTTATATTCGTTTTCCAACTAGATTCCAAAGCAGTTGGTTTTTTGTTTTGTTTAGTTCATCTATTAAGTTAGCTCACAAGAGCACATTAGAGCCAAAAAATGTTACTCCTTTTGTCACTGCGGTTGAAAGGACATATCTTCTCATTATCTTAGAAAACAAAAACGAATTTATTTGTAGCTTAAGGTAAGGAAACTGATCCGAAGTCAACACAGCAAAGGAACACGAACTTTCCTGTTAGGTTTCAGATACTGGTCCACATGAAACCTTACTGCTGTAGTGAAATGTTTTTACCATTTCTACTTTTGCACGAGATAGATCAGCTAATGATTGGTGCATTCTTCTTGGTTAAACGACATTGCTAGAAAATGTTTAAAAACTGCTCACCTTAGTGTGCTTAGCACCGCTCTACAGGTAATTCATGGTTCATAGTGAGTCCTTGAAAGTAATAATGAAATTCCATGCCTGGAAAAGTTTTGGAAAATCGTGAAATATTATATGTATCATCACTTGGGTAATGAATGACAAGTAGATTACGTGACTGAAGAACGCTGTAAAATTTAGAAAAGAAAGTAGGCCTAGTAGAGTGTGTAGTCTTACATTATTCTTCCTTTGTTGGTGCATGAATAGTTTCGAAATTTGGGCTGTGGCTTTAATTGTAAATGTGTTCGATATAGCATTAAGATTGCTCATGGACTACACAGTAAAGCAACACTGCAAAAGCCATACAGGAAAATTTTTGTTCCTTGGCTGTTTTAACTTCGGGTCAGTTAAACCTTACGTACCTTAAGCATCAAACGAGTTCGTTTTTGTTTTTTAGTCACGCTACTTTGGCGTACCATGCAGACTAGCTTGTTTTTAATGTTTTGTATGCAAACGAAACATCCGATACTCTAACCAATATGGATACAAATGTTTAATCGTCAGTGTACGTCTTTCAGCTTGCATTTGTTGACAGGCATTGTTGCATAATAGCAATATTTAAAACAATGTAACACAATCTGGTTCGTTGAGGGCTCCCTAATTCTTGAACCACTTTACCACTCTGAAAATGCCTTTTGGAAAGGGAGCTCATCAACAGAGCAATACCTGTAAAATATTTGCAGAGAACGTAGCATAAACGTGTCGTGCCAAGAACAAGAACAACAAGCCAAAAACCAATAATATGGTTTCAGCTGAGGTCTCGATCTCCGATTTCCCTTGTGGATTTAAAAGGAGTTTTGGTACACTTGTTGACCAAGTCCAACAAAGCTTCACCAAATTTAATCGAAAAATATTCATACAATGGAGATAATTTTAAACGCCAAAATGTTGGTTTTAACATTGGAGATTGAGATCAAACCTTACAGTAAAGTAGTATGCCTTTATTAATTCAAGCATACTGCGTGAAATAGCCATTGCAACAATTACATAGGTTTTAGAGTGAATATAGCAAAACCGTTTCTCACAGGGGGAAAATAGGAAAATGAATGCATTTGCAACATTTACGTACGTTTGAAGTAATGTTGCTAAATTAAGCCTTACAGGAAGCCAACCGGGAGAAATGTGCCGGTTTAAAAGTGTGAGCCACTACGTTGTCTTTCTTGTACGATTCAGTTTGGAACATTACTTCAAAGCGTATGTAAATGTTGCAAATGCGTTCATTTTCCTTTTATTTTTCTTATGAGATTTTTTTGCTACATTCACTTAAACCTGTGTAAATATTGCAAAAACCATATGCACGTGTGATGCATGAAAACAGTGAGAAGGCACTCGTGTCCTTTAAAGTCGTACCCGTAGGACATGGGCACAGTACGGCCAAAATTTTCCGACGTAAAATTTATATTTCCGTTGGAAAGAATACGTCCCCACTTTTAATAACACGTTTACCACGGAGTGGAAGGGAGGCGGAAGGTGTGTGAGACCACTTACTGTGCTTCTGCGATAAAGAAAAAAAGGAGTAAAGAAAAAGAGTTACAGGGAAGAAGGTAGAGGGCACTTCGGAAGTGTAATGGTTCCCTGCTTAGTTTCGAGTGGAAACCTGTAAGAGTTGGTGCAACAACAGTGTCGCTGGTGAGAGCATTCCAAATGGGAACAACACGAACGGAGAAAAAATTTCTATGGCAATCCATGTGGGAGGCAGGAAACACAAGTTTCCAGTCATGGCCACGTGTATTAATAGTCCGGGGAGCTAGATCAAAAAATGGTAGATTAGCCCTGAAAAGCCCACGGAGAGTCCTGTAGATGAGGATGAGATCGAACCTCAACCTACGAAGTTCTAGGAGTTCAAGGGCGGATTTTTACAACCGTTCTCCATAACTAAGCTCCCTGAATCCCGGCAAGTTCTTTGTAAACTGATACTGAACTCGTTCAATACGGTTGATGGCCCCAATAAGGTACGGCGACCAAACCGGGGTAGTGTACTCAAGAATACGTAGACCCTGAACGCCCAAATCTTAGTAGGGACATCCCCAGAGATGAAACAACGGTGTACAACGGCAGACCTGGAATAAGCCACAAAGTACAGATTTTCCTACAATGAAGTGAAGATTTCAAATCTCTGGAAAACCAGACTTCAAGGTCACAAACATCAGGGTATGCCGGAAGTGGTTTCTGATCTAGAAGGTACAAACAACAGTGATTAAGGTTTCCCACATGGATGGTGCAACATTTGTGTACCGAAAGAGGGAGTTGCCATGTTTTAGACTGCTCCTCAACATGCCGGATCTTGTCCTCAAGGACAGGAGAGCAAAACGTGGAAATGTTTTATGACAAACCTAGTTCAAGTTTAGGTTCAAGTCCTCATAGTCGTTAATCCCGATGCATGTACAGATAGCATGTACAGAAAGCTAGACTATCTGCAGATTAAATGGAATTTCCCTGCAGATTCAATCTTGGATGCAAAAATGCATTGTGTTCCATGTAGAAAATTTTCCCCACTGCTCACTCAGTTGACTTTTTTTCATGAATGTTTTGTGAGCCCATCGTCGTCATCAAACGTGTGATAGGGATTCGCATCAGTCACTACTATGGCGTTCAGTAACAAGGTGGTAATCACCGTTTAGCCAAATGGCAACCACAAGAACAGTAAAGGGGCAGTCTTACCGCATTGTTTGTTGCCAAACTACAATTTGTAAGACGACGATTGTTGTAAAGGAGCTATTGCGATGGTATAACCAGCCATTGTTGACGAGAACGTTTTTTCTCTTAACGCCGTTCGTACGGTACAACTCTTGTTTTTTTTTGTTTTTTTTTTACGAAACTACGGCAAAATATGAATGAGGAGTGCAACCATGGTCTGAATGTAAAAGACGGTGAAACCAGGGGGTGGCAACTGTACTAGAAACAATGCATTACAAACCTTTACAATCTGCCTTCCAGCCAACGCTTGGCCGACGTTAACAACGCAACATGGCGCCAGCCAACTTCCGGTTCTCGTCTGAATGAGATCTGATGAGATTCGCCAAAGGCTAATCCTCTAATATATTTATTTATTTATTTTATTTACAAAATTATTGTAACCCCCTATAAAAAGCATAACAGCAATTTCAGATTAAAACAACAATTTTGTGAATCTCATTCAAGCAAAAAGAATATGGCGGCGCCCCTTAATGTACCCCTTTCGCGCCTGTATCGTCTCTGCTCTCGCCTGAATGAGATTCGTGAAATAATTATTTTAATTTGAAATTGCTGTTATGCTCTTTGTAGGGGGTTACAATAATTTTGTAATTAAAATAAATAAATAAATATATTGTAGGATTACCATATTCTCTCACTCTCTCTCTTTCTCTCTCTCTCTTATATATCGTTCTAGAATACACATCCCACAATTCATCATTCTGTCTTAATTGCACGATTCATGTTAAAAAGTATTGAGCAGGTTACCAAAAATGTGAAAACACTGTATATCTTAAAAATAATGCAGAAATCAATTTCTAAAATCGAAACAGCTATTGGAAACTTAGTGCAAACTTTTTTCCTGTGCTAGGATAAATTTGCAAAGAGTATCACAGTGTAACTGTAGTCATGCGTATTTTCCCCTACTCGTTGGACTTGTGCTTCTCGGACATTGTGTACCCCATGTTAATCATCATGGCGGCTGCCATCCCATAATCTCAAAACGGACGTATCGATGCTGGCTGCGCCTTAAGCCGTGAATCTGCTAGTCCGGTAAACGCAGTTTACCATATATCGTCCTAGGTGAAACATGTTTTGGAAGTTTTTTCAAAACACCTGTTGACCCATTCTATAAGTTGAGGTTAATGCTGAACGCTGAACTTAAATCTGAGAACACAATTAAGAATCTTGGTGTCCACGTGTCTACTGATCTCAGCTTTCTGTCCACTGTAATCAGACTGTATCTAAAGCTAAACGTTTATGTCATGTGATTAGACGCTGTTTCTTGTCTGGTGATGTTCATACCTTAGTTCGTGCATTTATTGTGTACATTCGTCCGATTCTCGAGTACGCCAGCCCTGTCTGGTCCCCGCATCTAATAAAGGACATCAAATATATTGGTCTTTGCGAGCTCTTACATGCAACACTTGGATAGACTTAAGCATCGAGTCGCATGAGCTGAGGCGACTATATGCTGATCTTTGCCTTCCTTTTTTGATCCTTAAAGGAATGGTTGATGTTGAACCATCTTCTTCACTATACGAGGAAACAATTATACTCGATGTCATCCTTTCAAACTTGTTGTTGCCCTTACCAAAAAAGATTGTTCAAAATATATTTTTGCAAGTCGTGAGGTTCACCCGTGGAATTGCCTTCCATCCGGGCTGGTAAATTCTTTGTCTTTCCATGTTTAAATGAGGTCTTAAAGAGTGAGTTGTCAAATTTTTAAAGTGTTTTAGACATTTTGTGTTACGTCATTGTTGTTTTATTGCTCTTTATTGTATTTATTTTGTAATACCTTAGGTTGGGTGTCAGTGGATCCTGTTATCCCTTCCCAGTCGTATTTACCTTTTTTTTTAGTAAATCTTTATTATTATTATTATAAAGCGTTATAAAATGACAAAATACGTAAAATTCACAGAACAAACTGAAACCATTTGTATTTTGCTGTTTTGCATTGAATTGTTTTCTTAAAAAAGAAGAGTTGTTACATTAAAGCACAAAAATAGTTTGAAAAGACCATTCAAACCTCTCCCTATTTTCCTGCATCCCACGCTTATAGGGGTTTTGCAAAATTTACGTAAGTGATTGTCGCAAAACCGTCCATACGTGAGAAATAAAAAGGAAACTAAAAGTTTGCAACATTTACGTACAGTTGAACTAAAGGTGGCTCCTTTAATTAATATTCTCTGTATTTCATACTTTCAAAAGCGATTTGGGATAAGTGAACATGATAGTGGTGGAATATTTAACTAACGAAAATAAGAATTCCAAAGCTAACAGTGGTTCTTCGTAGTGGCAAGACAACGGTTTCATTGTTGCAGCGGTGTGTCTTCACAAACTTAACTAACGGCTGCCACAATGAACAAGTAGTACGAACAAGATAGTAGTAGGCTTAGGCTAACGTTGTAACAATTTTGAACATTGCTAATAAGAGGGAAATGGCGAAGGCTTACACCTTCACTACCGTATCCGTTATTATGTAATCAGCATGTGGCCAGTTAAAGCATGTGACGCATGACATTGTGCGTCAATTGGGCGATAAGTCTGTCCTCCTGTCCGGTGTTTTTCAATTTTTGCAGGAGGTACAGATGTATGACAAGATTTAGATTAGGGGTTTGAATAATATCTCTGTAATGTGTCGTGCAGTGGCAACCCGGACCAGTGCACTGTGACTGAGGTTGGCGCTAATGACCAAGCTGTCGACGCGCCATTAAGCCTCATCCCCCCCCCCCAGTTAAAGTATTCAGTTAGACCTGCAACTGTTTTATTGCTATTTTGAACATTGTAAGAGATTTGGATATCATGGGAGCTTCCTTCGTGACTCCTGGTTCATGTGCCAACATGAACGAAGTGATGCAACTGCTCTAAGGACTGTGCCAGCCGGTCCAATGGAAAAAAACGGCAATAGATGGCATTGCTAGCAACGTTGCTAACACAAGAGCTTATTGTTTTGCACTGTTTTGTATTGCTTTACCACGTGGACCCTTTAGGTGTTGAATTATGGAATGATTACCGACAGACTTAACAAATATTTCTTAATAAATCTGACAAAACACTTCGAATACAAATACTAGATAAACCCTTATCTATAGTGTATAGGCCGATTTGGGTTTTTCTGTTGTATTTATT
The DNA here is from genome assembly GCA_023313725.1 of Lithobius niger. Classification (NCBI taxonomy): domain Eukaryota; kingdom Metazoa; phylum Arthropoda; class Chilopoda; order Lithobiomorpha; family Lithobiidae; genus Lithobius; species Lithobius niger. The sequence goes on along the minus strand of JAHWFP010050044.1, from coordinate 61,429 downwards.
GGAAGTGTTCTGTCAGATTTATTAAGAAATATTTGTTTTGTAAAATTGGACGCTAATACTTATTCGTGTGAATTTTGTTTTAATTACTTCTGTTTCCTAGTAGTACTGCGTTGCATTTTTTTTCGGTGGATAACTTGGATTCGTCCATTTTAACCATCACAGATACAAATACCAGCCGATTACAGATATAAGTATCGGCAGCAACACAGCATTAATTTTCATAGTACCAGGCCTACTGTAAATTTTGTAGGTGCAGTGTTTGCTGTAGAGGCATACTGCAAATTTTTTATCCTCTGGTTTTACTGCGTGATACGCATACTTTAGTTTTAGCAGAGTTTTTTTGTGTGTTTATCATTGTTACTATTTTTTGTAATTAATTTATTTACGTGGTAGACTATAAAGTGAACTATTTTCAAAAATTTCATTACTCTTCGTGCTATTTCTACTTTATTTCCTTCATGCTATTCCTTCTTTATTTATTTCTTCTCAATTTCCTTTGAGCTGGTTTCTGGTGAGTTTTAGCACAAAGTCGTCTTCAAAAATTAAAATGAATTGGCAAAACGAGTTAAAAGATAGTGATGTATTTGTGGTTCAAAGCAAAGTGGACAATTGATAAAAGCCCAACAACCGAGGATAAAAGCCCAACAATTTTCTCACTGATATAATTTTAATCAACCGGGGAAAAAGACAACGAGACTTTTTGGAGATGGGGAGGAAACAAAAAAACGAACACCTATTGATCACTCGCGTATGGAAATTTTGCTGGAAAGCTTCGAAAAACCAAACGAACAGCTCGATCTAGACCGTGGGCTTTGAAGAAAACGAAACAAATGGTTAAGTTTCATTGTGTTTTAACGCGTGATGGAATCAAGTGTATAAAACGGGTTGATTTTTGGCCAAGCAAATGTGGGTTTTTGAAGTGTTGCTTGCTTGTTGCTCAGTCGTAGTAGCTTGCAAGCAGAGCCAAGCCAGCCAGCAAGCAACCAACCCTGAGCCCCATCGGGCCAGCCTCACTTTTCCATAGAGAAGCCAGCTGAGTTAGGGACAAGCATTTTGGCTCTGTGCCAGCCTTGCCAGGGCCTATCACAAGCCGGGCTGACGTCACGGCTTCTCTCCCTCACTGCCTAGTTTCAGGTCATGTTAGTTGGCAACTCGCAGCGCCATATTTCCTTGTGCAGTGGCTTTGGAAGGGAAACTCGTCAGGTCGCCGTATAACGTGCGAGCCAACATGTTACTGGGGAAACAAGTTCACCTTGACGAATTTGGGTAATACATGCTGCCCCACAAGTGTTGCAGTTCTAATGTAGCATCCAACTCAGGTTAGTTGAGTATTTATAAAGTTGCCGATTGAGATAATTTTGATTTGTTGTGTTGTGGACCGGGGATCCGTGGTTGGTTGAGACAGAGTCAAGGCGATTTCAAAGTTGAGTCGTCAACATTATAGTTAGCGCAACTTCACTTGGCCAAGAAACTTCGTCTTATGACTCAACAGGAATATTACTAAACTTTTTTTTTTAAGTCGTTGTGTAGGCTACCCGTTTTGTACTAATCTCGGCGAAGATCTCGACTGTTAAAAGTACTTGCGTAACAAGTGACGAAAGCTGGTCCTGTGTTTGTTATATACGTCTGCGATAACTGGTTTGAATTGTAGCAAAGAACGACGAAAAAAAAAAATGTGTTGCCTGGTACAATTTTGCTTTATTTTTGGGGGCCACTTTTAAAATACTTTCCGGTATTTTAATGGTAGCTGGAAAAGAAGAAAACGGTACATCATGCAATAAACTTCGTAATTTTGTGTTTTAACTGGATTTAAATGTTCTTATGTGTTCGTTCCAACCTTGTTCCAACCATGTAAAACTGCGTAAATGTTAACTAGGGACGTTGTTTTATCTAGACGAGTCGAAACAATTTACGTGTTCGTATTATGTGAAACTTTATTATGGTTAAGCTGTTCCACGGTGGGTACTTGACCGTGAAACTAATATTGAAATTAAAAAAAAAGAAGCCAGTAAAAAAAAAGAATAATAGTACGAACGTCAAACTGAGAAATTAGTGGCTCTTAAAGCAAAAACTACTTCCCTAAAGTGACTAAAGTCGTAATCCTTGATTTATCTCTAAAATATTGGTAACGTAGGTTAGTATAAGAAAAGTATTTATTTGGTCAGCTCCTGCATATTCCCATTAGCCTAACAAAACATAATAAATTATTCACGTTCAACTGGTGTGTTCTTTTACCATTTCCGTTAAAGGAACAAGGTAGGCCTACCATCTCTTAAACAAAAAATAAAAACTTGAAAGGAAAAAATAATGGTACAGTAAAAGTATTAAATAGGGTTTACTACTTTTTTTTTCCATCTAACGTAAGTTGGGAATATTAGGCCATTTTGTGTGAATTCCACATGTAGTGGAACTTAGGAATTAGTGACAGGTTGTTCCTGTTTTGAGTGAGTCACTGGGTGGAGGAGTGGATGGCATCACCCATGAGTTGTCCATTTCTGATGTGTTGCAATGGCGTTTTACCAAGAACTGTTAACAAACATTTTTCATGTTCCTGCATGTTACCATCCATGCAGATACACAAAACAGTTGCTTCGACAGAATTCTGTTTGCAGTTTCTTATAACCTAGGGGAAATATATTCGTAAAAACATTGCTATTAAAAAATTTCTTTTAGTTCACTATTGTGGGATACAAGTGTTCCACACTGTCACATTTTCTTGAGTGGCAAGTTGCTTGCAGATTGTTTTAGATATGTACCCAAATTCATGTCCGTTTTTTTCCCACGGGCAGCAAGATACAATAGAGTGGCTCTTCAATTCCAAACAAAACTTGGGAAAAATTATGAAATTGTGGAAAAAACGTGTAACAGATTTGGCTGAAACACGCATAATTGGGGTTCCCACCAACGTGGAAAACTCGGGGGAATTTAAACTACGTTTGAAACTCTGGGAATTCTCAGGTTTTTTTTTACAAAAAAAAACACCTAGAAAACTCGGGAAAAATTAAGATTTTAAAACACAAAACTGGTAAAATGTGTGAAGAAAATTCTTTCCTAAATTATGATAAATAGCCTGGAAAATTACTTCATCCACTCTGGCAAACCTGGAAAGCTCAGGGAAATTGATTTCAGCATTTTGGTGGAAACTCTGATAATGGAAAAATCATGATGGACCCTACAACCCTGAATCGACGAATGGATGCAGTGAAGGCCCCACGTCCCATATCACTAATCTGGTGAAGGACGCTGGGCTGGTTCAGATCAGTAGGACCACTCGGATGAAGCTTCTAAACACAACTTGTTACACTGTTTGCGAATAATTTTAATTATTTTTTGCTGTTCGCAGATTATGTCAGCCTACTACAATGTATAGATCGTCACGTAGGTGACGCTAGGCTAGTGCGCTAAAATCTCTAGATCCCATTAGAATATTGTTCCTATCTGCAACAAAATTGCAAATTGTTCTTCACGTTTCTGAATTTAGCTAACCTTTAAAACTTAGCCCTGCCCTTTGGTCTGGGCTACGTTTTCCTGTGGGGCGTATGATCTGAGGGCCTGTTGGGAACCTATTGGAATTTGTGCATGATAATAATAATATAGAGACGATGCATGGGGCATCCACCCACCCAGATTACCAAGTGGCAGATGTTAAAGGGCAATTACATCCATTTTGATATGCATGCTTTACTTTTGGATCATTTACACAATAATTAAACACAAGAATTGCGGTAAGAATATGTTACGTGTACATCCGATACTATAATTTAATTATTGCATCACCACAACACAACATGGAGACTGCCATTGTTTTGCTGGAACACGCAGAAATTAATGCCGACTGATGTCACTCTTTGATTACGACTCGCAGCCGATAGCTGTATTGGCTGTGAGAGCTCGAGCGTCTGACGGCCTTAGCTGGCCGACAATTGTAGTGGCCAGCTAAGGCCGTCGGATGCTTGAGCTCTCACAGCCAATAGAGCTATCTCAATCGGCTGCGAGTCGAAATCGAAAAGTGACATCTGTCGGCATTAATTTCTGCGCGTTCCTGCAAACAATAGTGGTCTCCGTATCGTGTGTTGGCAATGCAATAATTAAATTGTGGTATCGGACGTACGTAACGTATTCTTACCGCAGTTCTTGTGTAAGTAATCCAAAAGTAAAGCGTGCATGTCAAACTGGATGTAATTGCCCTTTAAGTGGAACAAGTACCAGCATTATGACACTTGTTTTTTTCTGCATGAGGGAGGAAACCAGAGTACCCGGACGAAACCCTCGTGCAATGGTCGGGAAACAACCAGAGAAAAACCCATACATATACACTTCCCATCACCAGGATCGAACCGGGGTCTATAAGATGCCAGAGATGTACACTGGGACCAGGACGCCTATGCCCCAGTACTTGCAGAAATTGATGACCAATTTGTACGAAATGCCACAAGAGAAGGGCCTACATTAACCAGTTCCGTTGATGGCTGTGGAAAAGAAGCATCAAACTAAAAACTTGACAAAGTGGGTTTGGTACTGTATATGAAATCGCCCCAAAAAATGAATGGTCCTGTGGAAGTTGTTGAAATTTAACTATCTGCTATGAAATGGGGGAAAGTAAAGATGACCCAAGTGGTGGCTGAATGAAGTGAGGTGGCATAGCCAAATTAAAGTTGTGTATAGCCTATGTGTTAGGAGACTTGGATATCATAGATAAACAGAACCTTCCTAAAATGAAGTAGGCTTAAAAGAAGCCTTAGCCTCAGGACCAAAACAGGGTTGGAAAACATGATTTAAAAAAAAAATCAACATATCGGATTTTTTTGATTTTAAATTGGATTTTGCAAGAAAAAATTTTTTTTCGCACAGAATTGTAGGTGTACCTACCAAGTAAGTTATTTTGTATTCAACATTTGAACATTGAATTGGAGGGGTAAAAATCATTTAAAAAACAAAATTTAATTCAAAGCCTTGATTAACCAAAGTTGGCGGACAGTTACGTTTTCATTATTTAGGCTCTTATTCTCAATAATTAGAAAAACTCACACTATACAGGAGAAGGTAAGCACAAAACAACATTTTGCTTATACCAACGAAGCCTTATGTTTGTATTCTAGGTATAATAACCGTTAAAAACTGAAATTTATCTATCTGCAATAGGCTAGTAAATATTATCTTCTGGCTCGATTACTGTATTTGCATTTAGCGTCTCATCAGAAAAACTAGGGAACTCTTTTTTTTACGGCCTCCTGCAGACATTTTTTAACCCACTCTAGGCTACTTTCTTAGTCAACAAGACCCACAATAACTTTCCTAAGTTATCTGCACAGTTTCACTTTAGTTCCTGCATTGGGAAATCCCCTGTACAGGCTAAGAGACTAGATAAACAAAAAAGATACACAAACATTCCTTATTGTCTCTTAATGTTTGCTAAATGGTTAGGCGAATACCCCAACACAGAAAATGAACCTGTTAGTTTTTGCTCTTGTGCACTCCAGCAACATTGCAGTCATTTTACGATACAGTGAAGTATTTTTCAATAAAAAATATTGAGTTAATGTACTAAAATAGGCAAAATGATTTAAATCAAACAACCCTGGACCAAAATGGTCAGTGTGTTTATACTCGAAAATTGAATATGAACCTCTCCCTTCGTTATTTTGTCTTCGATATGATCCTGATTAGCCCATACATCCATTGTAAAATCTACAAATGTTGGAAGGAGTTGAGTTACTACCATGAAAATGGTCGTATTGCAACAAATTTGAAATTCGCCATCAACATCACTGTTGAAAACGTTCAATTAAAAGGATACATCCTCTCTATTTTCGAGCATCCTGATCCAACCCATCCGAATGTCAATCCAGTAGCAGTCGCCACATACCAAATACGTCTTTTATGATGAAAGATTTCTCTAATTTATGCAAATGTAACAAATTGTCCAATTTTCTTAAACTCCAGTATTAATGCAGAAAATCCAGTTATATAGCCCTTATAGATCTGAGCATAACGCCGCAAACCGTTCGTCTCTAACTTATACGGTTCCAGAGATACACCTTTTTTAGTGGCATGCTCTGTAGCTAGTCGCCGATTTGGCAAGTAAGGCTAAATTCCAAGTTGCCAACTGTTGATTTCCACTCGCCAAATGGCGAGTGGCGACCGACATTGGGAAGGGTTGTCCTGATCGCATATCACTTTTGCAACGTTTACATTTGGTACTACTTGAAGGCAAAATACGCAAACCAAAATGGTCAAGGTTAAGCAGCTTCAGAAACTAGCGAGTTTTCGGCAACCACCATGGTTCCACTACCATTCACGAACTTTCGAGTCCACTACATTTAAGCTTCCCTCCTCATTACGTAACAGGGGCTTGTTTTCCCGTCGTCCCTCGTGATACACACTTTACACGTAATGAAAGGGGTGAAACCAGCCAGAAGCCTTATAGTAGAACAATTGTGTGTTATTAAATTGTACGCTTATGCACTATTATCAATGGAACTCGCGCTGCACATCTTTGTTGATAACTTGCCTCGCGTTCGAAGTCATTATTTGAACTCGACCTGAGAAGTCATTATTTGAAGAGCGACCTGAGAAGCGTTTTAGCATCGAGGTAAAAGCCCCGGCCATTACCGAAAGTTTACTGGGATAGCAAAAACTGAAAAGCTTCTCAGATCGCTCTGGACAACCTAATGGTACAAATAATGACTTAAAAGGTGAGAAATGTTAACAATAAAGATGTTCAGTGCGAGTTCCTGTGATTATGATAGTGATTATATAAAAAAAACGGATTGTTCTACGATAAGACTTCTGGCCGGTTTCATCCCTTTCATTATATGCATAGAGTTTATCCTTGCGACGCGCGCGTGAGGGACGACGGGACTTCTGGTCGGTTTCATCCCATTCGTTATATGTATAGAGTGTACCCATGCGATGCGCGCGTGAGGGACGACTGGTGAGAAATGTTAACAATAAAGATGTTCAGTGCGAGTTCCAGTGATTATGATAGTGACTATAAAAAAAACGGATTGTTCTACGATAAGACTTCTGGCCGGTTTCATCCCTTTCATTATATGTATCGAGTGTATCCAAGCGACGTGCGCGTGAGGGACGACGGGACGATAAGCCCCTGTGATCGCAGTTGATCTTGCCAATGCAGTGGGCTCAAAAGTTTATTGGGTTGGTGATGGGAGAACATGCACATCTCTTAACGTGATGAAGACAACACAAGTCGTTGCCGAAAATTCACTAGTTTGTGTAGCTTAACTTTGACAATTTTGGTTTGCGTTTTTTGCCGGTAATCTAATTACGATGAGTCGAGAAGTAAATGGCAGAATTAACGGTTTTTGTAATTTACTTACGTTTCAGTGAATGTAGCAAAACTCCTAGGAAAAATACAGAAAAATAATACCAAAAGTTCTAGAAGAAACTTCAATCTTACCGAATTTTTGATAGTTTGTGTTGCTGGAGAAGGAAAACTTGTCCGCCTATCTTCCTCGGGCACTATCTACAACTCAAAACCCCATACGTGTTGTCCTTAGAACACATTCGAATATTGGCGCTACGACTTGGCATCCGCTATTTACAAGGTAGCTGACTATGCCAGGCTGATCATGTTGCTGCCACACGGCCGCCGTTATTTGGGAGGCCAGTATTCTACTTTCTCAGACGCTCGCAAATTACACGCAGTAGAAATTGGATTGCTGGGTTAGAAGTAGTGATGTGCCGATGTACCGACACTGATTACTGTCAAAACGGAATGCCGATATAACACTAAATAATGATTATTTCGCAAAAAATGAAAGTGTGGTACAGTTTCTGCTGCCGATGTACTACAAGAAAAAAACGTATACATTTAACATAACCTCTCAAAAATATGTAAAGAAAATAAAAAAATTTGTAATACAAAGCACTTTTTCCGTCCAGCTATTTTCCTCAGACCATACCCCACAAAAAAAGTGTGCACAGCCAAACATTTTCTGCACAATTGTAAAGATGTAAAAATCTAACTATGTGAAAATGTTGATATTAAGTAATGAACAGACGAGCACTTTGATATATTTGTCCTACAATACCAGTAAGCAGCAGTTTTTCTAATCTATTTGCAAGCCACGTTTGTTTCAAACTGTAAGTTAAATGGTTTTTAATACATAACTTCAGAATGGGTGGAGCTAACGACTTGTGATTTGCACCATTGGAAAGCTGGCGAAAAAGGGTTAAAATGGTGTATTTGAACGTCAAAATCGGTCAATGTTTAGCGAAGTTATCGTCGTTTCCGTATACTTCGAAAAAAGTGCAGCCTGTATTTGATCCAATACGGTATATCGGCAGTACTGATATATCGGAATTGCCTCCGATAACTGGCAATACCGATATGATTCTGATAATAGGCACATCCCTAAAAGGTTAGTTAGAAGGTTTGTGTATTGTGCGTAGTTCCTAATGGCTACTACATTCCAAAGTAAGCGTGTTGACATTTTTAAAGGAAAATAATAGCGTTAAGAGTCTTGAGACTTTTAAAGTGCACGTTTGCAAGTTCTTCGTGAAGTAGCTAAAAGTGAGAATATTTTTCACAGTGTAGCGAGAAATCATGTGGTTGTTAGAAATGGAGTCATTGTTGCAGCTAGCATAAACATTGTTTTAAAGATTCACATTGTTGCAGGCTACCTATTAGAACAATTTATAAATCTTAATATCGTTACTTTGTTGCTTATCAAAGCAACTCCCATCTCTGATGGCAACTAAAAGTGAAAGAATGTAAGTTCGATTTACACTACCAGCGAATGAGGGCCATGTGGCTATACCTTGGCGACTATCCTAGCTAAGCAGTTGTTTGTAATGGTATTAACCAGAATCCAAATAGCTGGTCATTTGTGTGGTCGTTTTTCCGGCTAGTTAGTAGGTATGATAAAGAGAGGTAATACCATTACCTTCCAACTCCAACTGTTTCTTGACTACATTTTTCTGTCTAGCATTTTTTCCCCTTGGTGGTGGTCTTAGTAGGCGAAATTAGGCATGATACGAGGTACCTTCCAACTCTAGTTTCCGTTTTACGTGAGTGTGCCTACTGGCTGCGCTTTTTGATGTTGGTTGGCCTGCTGTGCTTTTCTGTGTGAAAAATTACACAGGTACGTATCGTTCTAAGTTTTTCACTGATCTTAATACCTCTCTTCACTAAGTGGTGTCATACTATTTCAACCTATTTGTTCACTCCTTTATGCTGAATGCCGGCAGAACCTCCACTTCTATTGAGTACCGTTTCCATCGGGAAGACAAGATCAGGCCCAGACTGGCCACAGTGCCAGGGTGCCAATGGCACATGGGCCCTCCCATATATTCGTAAGGGGGCTTTTTCAGATTTTATACTTCCCAAGTGAAATATCTGTTGTTATTGAATTTTTTTTCTTTGTTGTTTCCTGGTTGATCTTAAAATCTACTTCCTCCCCTGATCATTACATAGCTGTTTTTAAATTACTAGACCAGATAAAGACAGCTTAGAGACTGGTCATTATTTATCACCACGAAGGGAAAAGTCGTTTTTGGACCTAAAAAATGACACTTTCAGTAGGCCCTATTCAGTTTCTAAAAATGCCTCAGCTTCTCTCCATGATGTGCGTGTTTACCCAGTTTTGAAGCTGTAATTATCACAGCTACCTTCTGTAGTTTTTTCAATACACTTTCTAGAAAAGTCTTGGCTCCTGGTTCCTTCTGTCTTTCAGGTGCTGACTATTTTAGGGATGTAGGCATATAGGAAACAGTGCGTTCATCCTTCTTATTGTATGAAACTCGACACCCGATGGGTGTAAGGACCATTGGTTTTGTATGGAACATTTTTAACTCAACCTTGTCATTTCGTTAAAAACGAGGCATGGTTTCCTTACAACTACTGGTAACTTGTCGGGTCGGTAAGGAGTGCTTCTTGCATAATCGTCTGTAGACGGAAACCATCTGTAGACAGTCTCAATAGACATAGGAAAAGTGAATTTTTTGAATGGGAGGGGTTTCACATATTTTTGGTCCCTGATTGGGGAGGTCAAGATTTTTTTAGGGCTTTGAAGGAAGAGTCATTGAAAATTGGTTGTCCTATTTTCATTCCCCCCACCCTCCCAGGACTATAAATAATGACTAGTCCTTATTATAAGCTTGAATACCCCCCCCCCTCCCACGGATTGTGTCTGGGGGCCTTTTAAACGTCATGGCACCTGGACCTTGGGGTTGCCAGTCTGGGCCTGGACAAGATCCTCTCTTTAAACCAGCTTGCTATAGGCGAAAATTGACATTAGCCTTCTGACGATTAAATGCATTGAAATAAATTATATTTCGGACGTCTTACTTGGTTACAAGATAGCAAATTAACGTTTCATTTACGCCCAACCACAAAGATCCAGAAATTGTCGACTACTTCACATTTTTGGTGGTCTTGTCACGTCCGTCCACCTTCTCCGGCTAGCGTCCAGAAATCAGCAAGTAACACTCTGGACACTAGCCCTAGGTGGAAGGACGCGACAAGACCACCCACCAACAATTTGCAAGCATGGACAATTACTTGAACTTTTGGGTTCAGCGTAAATGAAGCTTTAATTTGATTAAACACAGTCAATTGACCAACTAAAAGTCAAGCGTTAGTGGCCACTTTGAACTCTGGATTTTTCTTTACGCATGTAAATTAATCACCTAAAGTATCCTACCTGCACACACACTTTCATTGTAGGAAACAGTGGCTTGGCTAGAACAAACTGACCAAGACACACTACAACTTATGTAAAGTTCATGTCAGTTTCCACACCAACCAACATTTGTAGGACTCGGACTGCCTCTGCCCACTTTACTGCAACTATGATATTGCAATTCTGGATATTAAATTTGTTTTTGTAATTTGTTGGGATTTACCTATAGGAGGAAGTTGGCCACTTTTTGACGACTAAATATTTTATACCGTAGTTACCTGCCATCACATCAAAAAGAGTTTCTTCCCCTCCCATTTACAGCTTAATATTGCCTCAAAACCTTTTCTGCGCTTAAAAACCCTACAGTACCATCATCATCCTTTTTGTCTTTGTGGCACCTTCTCCCGTATATGGAATATCTTCTGTAACTTGGGTCAAGGGGGTAGGGGTGGCTCGATAACTTGATAATATCGCGATAAAAATTTTCGTGAATTAGAATCAGAATTTTGTGCCACTGTCTGCAACAACAATTATTGAAAAAAAATCTGCAGCCAATCTGTTTTTTCGTATGGTTAATAGTGGTTACGCACATATTTATTGGTTTTTACTGAATAACTTTTCAGTGCTCCTATTGATCTGGCTCTAACATCAATGGAAAGATCTCGTCGAGACTATTAAAATGGTGTATTAGAGTGTCCAAATTAGACAAAAATGACGAAACAGCAGAAATTTGATCAAAACGGCCAGTTTTGTCTGTGTCTGTGCCAGTTTATCTGCGATACAGTTGCGCGTCGCACCCATTTCTGCCTCGGGATCGTACTTTTTCCGGCTTAACGAATTATCGAGCAAACTAACGAGCAATATAGGCCTAGTGTGACTAGCGAGAAATGGTACTTTCATCTTAGTCAGCTTTGCTGTGTGCCCCAATTGAGTCAAATTTAGCATGGGATGTGTATAATACTAACTGGTCACCTGTCTAAGAATTTGTGGTAAATGATGTGTCAAGTGGTCCCATTTCCATCCTCCTCCCCCCCCCCCTCCCAAAAAAAGTGTAATTTGTATGTTGTATTCGCAAAAGATGCTGCTCGTAAGCTTATTTCCCGGTGGCTTTTAGTTAGGTCAGGCAACGTTCCAATCGCGAGCTTCGCATTTACCAGGTGTCTCTGAGGTCAGTAGGCAGCGTTCCGCTCATGAGCGGTTTCTCAGGTGGCTTTGAGTACGGTAGACAATGTTCATGGCAGATAGCGCCACACTTTCTGAATGCTGCTGTTGTCGATGGAGATAATTCCAGGATCGCAATAGAATGTTTTCTAGCTGCCATATTTTTAAAATGGATTCGTAGCAGGTGAATAAATTGAGAAAAATGTATGGATTGGACGGTATGTCCCTTTAAAGAGATTTGTTTTTCTTTTTCTTGTACACTCGTGTAGTTTGTAAGAGCAGAAATAATGGCAGCTGTTGTGTTTATTGACGAATGCGATGAATTAGCTTTTAAGGTGGACAATTGAATTGAAATAGCTTTTTGATTCAAGTGCTTGCCCTGTGTCGTAATGATTCTACCTTTTTAAAAACACATCTCATTTTCCGCTATTTTGGGAGGTTTTGACACTTTTAGTTTTCTACTTTTTAATTTGACGTGTCACACGTCGAATTAATGCGGTTGTGGCCAAAAAACGGGGGTAGTCGATTTACGTCAGTCAGCGACATCTCAAAAGCCAGACACATTTGTTCAATTCTGATCCGACGAAATTCAAGTATGCGGGTTGGTGACTTGCAGTGCGCCAGTACACAAGGTATTATGCTCTAGTTAATTTAGTTAGGGTGGTTTTAGTTCGCTAACCTCTAAAAAGGTCTCTGAGCGAAAAACCGTCGTCAAATAGTACACGATCAGTGGTTGACGTCAGCGCTTCCTCAGCGTAAAGGTGTGCGCTCAACGCTGATCATGCGAAAAATTGCGGCTTGTCACTGCGCATTTCGGCAAGTCAGCTCTTCAACATAGCAGTCGGTAAGAGGCTATCGTGTACGTCGAGATGGCTCCTCTCTCATGGTGCAGAACAACACAAAGTGAGTCATTACAAAGTTTACCTTTGCGGTGTTCTGGATGGTACACCGAATTTCTATGATTGAATCTGGATGGTACAATGAATGCGATGCTCGTATAAGACTTTCACTGTTAATTACTGTGCCATCCTCGCTGCTTTTCGGGTGCGATACATTAACAGTATTTTATTACGCGTATTTGTGGTGTTGTTTCCTATTGAACGAGTGAGCAAAGCGAATGATGTTCTGTTTTCACAGAAGCACACTGGCCAGAGGGAGGGAAGGGCGGGATATTCCTAATGGCCTCTGACTTTCAGATTTTTTTAAAATCCGTAACGGGAAGACTCAAGTAAGTTTTATTGGTTCGACATTAGTTTTAACCACAGATTTAAAATTACAAATAATAATAATAAAGATAATTATAAAACGCTATTAAAACAAGTACTTTGTATTGAGTAGCTTAACAAAAATTGGCCACATGAAATTGCAGTGTTATATTCAATGTGGACTTTTATCACAATTTTCGTATGAATATTTTATCGTATGTTAATAATACACCTAAAAAGTGTATATAAATTTAAAGTAGTCAACCTCGCGTACCCTCAGCGCAATATGATTTCTCCTACTCCCCCCCCCCACACCACCAAATTACCTGCTGAATTTATGAAATATGGTGTTCGAAGATTTAAAAAATGTAAAAGTCTAATGAACGAGGACAACGGGTACGGGAAACTGTAAAACAACGAAGCTTTCAATTTGTTTTTTTGTAAGAAAACCAATATCAGCGTCCGATGAAAACTTACCTGGTCAGTGATTGCATCGTCTCACACAAGATTCTGGCTCATTTGCCATATCGTAGTAGCAAACGTTACGAGACAATTTTTTTAATATAATGTGCAATATAGTAGATATTCTTCAGTACACCATGCATTTAGATTTTTTAGTAGTGTACTGTTGGTATGTCTGCCGTTCCAACTTCATACATCAATTACAGATATTATTTATTCTACCATACGACACGTCGAATTACTAATGCAGTGTTAGTGTAGTGCATCTTGTTTATTCAGTGATAGTATTCTTGTTGCAGCGAGGTTCGCCGATGTTGAATTATAAGAAAAATAAATGAATTGCAGGTTGCTGTAGGACCTGCAGTTTATTAATTTTATCTTATAATTCAACAGACGGCGAACTTTGCCTCAACAAAAATTTTAGTAAAATGTTGGTTCTTTGTTTTAGTCAAATTGTTTTATTTCCAACAGCAAACTGTCAAAAGTTATTATAGTCCTACGTGTAAGCAGCAAATTTTTCAAGAAAACTGCACTTTGTGAGGATAACACGATCTCCCGTGTACTTCATGTCCACATCCATGACAAACGTTTAGGAAGGGGTGCCCCTGATATCTGTCCAAAAAAACAACATGGTGGCCATTTTTGTTTTTAAAATGGCCGCTATACAATACAAAAATTCAAAATCCTGCTAACGTAGCAGTTTTAATTAAAATAAATGGATGTATTTATCCTTACATATCAGGTGGATATATATACTTTTCAACATGGATAATTGAAACGATTTATTGTAATTAGGAGCTAGCTACTGCAGTTTATCTACGTAGTAGTGATGTACATTTTGAGTCTATTTACCACAAGTTACGTCTTTAAAGTGCTGCAGTAGCCGTTCTAACTAAGATAAATGGATATAATTAGGCTTAAATGAAAGGAGGAGATGTATGTTTTCCAACAAGGGTAAACAAAACGATCTATTATAATTAGGGGCTAAGCTACGGCAGTTTATCTACGGTGCAGCACTGTACTTTTTGCATCTATTTATCACAAGTTACATATTTAAACTGCTGCATAGCCGTTCTACGTAAGATAAATAGATATAATTAGGCTTATACGAGAGATGGAGATGTATCTTTTCCAACAAGCGTAATTAAAATACGTTCATTAATCATAATTAAAACTGCCAGTGCATCATTTTTAAGCTGTAACGTAGAGAGGATTGATGTAAGCCTAGAGCTACAGCACAGATAAACACTTATAGCTTATCTCCTAATCACGACAATAGTTTTTATTACCTGTGTTGGAATATACATTTCATATAATCCTGATTACATCCATTTATCATAATTAGAACTGCCACCGTGTCACTGTAAAGTGTAACACGCGGGGAATTAAAGAAGAAATCATGGGGGAGGGGGGGCCTACATCGTAGATAAACAGTTTTAGCTTATCCCCTAATTACGATAATTCGTTCTAATTACCCTCATTCGAAAATATACATCTCCATCTGTCATCTAAGCCTAATTACGTCCATTTATCTTAATTAGAACGGCTACTGCAGCAGCTTAAAGATGTAATTTCTGGTAAATGACGCAAAAAGCACACCACTACAGTGTAGATAAACTGCCATAGCTTATACCTCCTAGTTACAATAAAACGTTTTAATTGGCCTTGTTCCAACATAAACTTCTTCATCTTTCATCTAAGCTTACTTACAGCTATTTATCTTAATTAGAACGGCAACTGCAGCCGCTACTGTAAATTGGAAGAAAAATGCAGTGCTACAGCACAGAAACGGCCACAACTTAGTTCCTAATTACGATCACACTACACTACAGATTTAACCTGGTGTTTGCAAGTTACTAGTCATTGCAAATGATCTCACCTTTTTGAGGAATAATTCAAATCTGCTTCTACTCTATCAGTATAATTTAAAATTATGAAAAACAATTAAATTTTGCCTCATTTTGGATATCTCGTTGTGTAAAGTCCTGGCAATTTTTTAGAGCATTTTTTTGAATTCGGTACACCTTAAAACCTAGAAGTCACCACTAAACTTACAAACATCAGTAAGATTTTCGAATTTTAGTATTGTACAGCGGCCATTTAAAAAACAAAATAGCCGCCATGTTGTTTTTTAGACAGGTTTCAGGGGGCACCCCTCCCTAAAAGTTTATCATGGGTGTGGACATGAAGTACACCAGAGATGGTGTTATCCTCACAAAGTGCAGTTTTTTTTTGCCTACACCTAGGACTATTACAGTAAACTGATAGCTGTTGTATTGATTACTAATAGCTTTATTTTAAAATAAGGAATTATGTCGTACTTAAAAAATTTCTCATTTCCTACTTTTTCTCCTTTAGTAACGCCTGATTAAATTGTGGATTTTAGGTTTTCTAGTATTTTTCTGTGTGTCGTTACGAAGCAGCTGGCCTACTCGAATATCAGTGTATGAATAACTGCATTCTGTCAGTATTATTGTGTGTTGCGCTATAAAACAAAATTCCAACGTTTGGCCTCTGCGGTTTTTCAGAGTTCAACCCAACTGAAAGAAAAACAGTAAAACCCAAACAGTGGGTTACTGCTCGATGAGTACTGGGGAAAAACAGTAATAAAAAATTGTAGTTTGAGGCCTCGTTCTTGAATTCAACGTTTGGCTTATAGTTGGAGGATTTATTTATTTATTTTAATTAGTGTATATGATGATCATCATCTTAACCAGTTGACACTTCGATAGTTGTAAGATCCCTGGCAGCTAATTATACGATGAAAACCGGAGTTGAATGTAGTGTTGCTGGTGTTAATGTGTTTTATTTTTTAGGCAGCAGTTGAATTTGTGTGTAGCATTGGTTTAGGTAGGACTGCCGTTTGTATGTACGTAACTTGTGTTTTTGTTGCATTTTGTGTTCAGCCATGCAGTGAGTGCTTGTGGACATGGAAGCAAGTGTGGTGTGTTGTGCTCTCTGGCTGACCTATTTACCTACTTGACGATCTGCATTGGAGTGATGCATTACACTAGGTATCTCTCTCTTTGCTTTGCTCCCTCCTTAGTTACAGTAATTGTAGCTGTATTTTAGAAGTACAACACGAATGGACGTCTTATGTAGTTTCTCATTTGGCAAAGGCGGTTTAGGAATTTATGTAAATCGGAAAATTTGTGTTATTTTAGTAGTGTGGTGTGATTTAATTTCATAAATAGCATGTATCGTCATTATACAAAGATTGTGACGGCACATATTTTTTTTATAAATAAAAAACTACAACCAAAAATATCGCAATGTATACAAACAGGAACATAAGCAAAAGCCAGTAAAACTAGTATCCAAGGCTAAAACGTGTGCGAACAATTTTAGTACGGTTATAGGCCTATTCAGTATCACTAAATGGAAGTTTTAAGGTGTGATGATGTAGTGTTAAAACATTTTATTGATGTGAAAGTATGATCGTTAAAAGATTTAAGCTTGTAGATACAAAACTAGTATACTTGAAAATATGGTGCGTACAGTAAGTAGGCGTACTATAGCTTTCTAGGAAATTTTCAAAATGCTGATTTTTTCTTCTGATATTCGTGTTTTGATGATTTTTGTTGTTATTAAAGCAGAGTATACGTATACGAGATTGGAAGTCCTCACGCTAGAAAAACTCCTTTCCTGTTCAATATTTTTAAACCAAAAAAGATGCAATTCTATGCAAGATTTTAAAGTAGAGAGCCACACGTAAATTTGACAATTGTTTACTTGTTGTTCTTGTTCTGCCACCTTTTTGGGAAAAAAACGACTGTAGGCCTACCTAAAATCTGAAACATGATTTAAGCTAGAAATTTCGTTCTCCTTCATCCTCAAAGAGACCACTTTTTCAATTGGTCGATCCATTCCGGAGTTAAGGGACACTCAACGATCAGTTTTATTGTTTTACATTGATTTAAACGTTGTAATTAGGAACAATGCCAATCAGCAAACGCCAGCCGCAAGAATAAAGAAATGCTAACACTGCTGGTGAGCCAGCAAAAATTATTCACTCGCGTTTTCCTAGTTTTCAATCGGCTTTACAGCATGCCATAAAAAAGTTACACGGATTACAAACAAAAATGTCAAGTGCACCTTTATATGGTTGAAGTTTCACTTTGCTAATTAAAATCTACCCTTATAAAAATTCATGATTTTTTAATTTAAACATGAAATGTACAATTCAGAAAATTGTATCTGTGCTGTTGTGCTTTAAGAATGTTTTTAATTTGTTAAGCACAACAGCACTTAAAACAGATGACATTTTCTCAATTGTATATTTGCTTATTTCAATTAAAAATCATAAATATTTATCCGTGTACATTTTAACAAGTGAGACTAAAGTCATATAACCCATTTTGTACGGCAAACTTGGACGTTTTTATTTGTAGTATACTGTATGCTTAACATATTATTACTAGTGTTTATAATATTTTAGAGGACGTGAAAATATTAGGATTTCATTGCCTCCACCCTTTTACTGTATCTGACGTGCGACAGTATTTACCAATAACATAAGAACTGAAAATTAATTCGTTACTTGTGGGGTGGGGATGGTGGACCGTGTAAGTGTAAACACTATAATTTTCATACTAGTAGAAAATGTCCAACTCTTTACTGTCAACAAGTTGATTTCAAGTAATGTAGCAGGTTGGCATGTATATATTTTTTACGTTGTAAACTAGATACAGCAAAGATCTATATTTTAGTCCCCATTCTTCCACACAGTAAGTATTAGAATAATAGTTGTAGAAAACAAACTTAAAAAAGACACCTCGACGTTGGGTTTTTATTAAGTCTACAAAACTAATTTGTATGCAAAAAAAAAAAACTTGGGCAAGCTGTGACAGTTGTGGCACGCCATCAGATTTTTATTAAACATTTTTCATTACCGCATTTTAATTTTCATTATTGGCCTGAATATCCATTGATGGAAATACTTGGTCGATACTGAAAATTAAATACCGATAATGACAAATGTTCTCTGTTCACGAAAAACATTTTCATTATCGACAAGTAATCGTAATTTCACATCATGGAAATTCATTTGTTAACGAAAATTTCGATAATGTAAAATAAATTTATTGAAACATCATGTCAAAGGGGAATAAATATATTATCCAGTCTCATGAAAATAAATATCCGTTAACGTTAATTCAATTTTCGTTAACGAAAAATGATTTTCCCTTATCGAAACTAGCATTTTCCATTATCGAAACTAGTATTTTTCATTATCGAAACTAATATTTTCCCTTATCAAAACTAGTATTTTTCATTATCTATGCTAGTATTTTTCATTATCGAAACTAGTATTTTCCATTATCGAAACTAGCATTTTTCATTATCGAAACTAGCATTTTTCATTATCGAAACTAGCATTTTTCATTATCGAAACTAGTATTTTCCATTATCGAAACTAGCGTTTTCCATTATCGAAACTAGTATTTTTCATTATCGAATTTTAGTTTTCCATTAACGAAAAATGATTTTTCGCTCACTGTAAGTCAATTTCCATTAACTCGCAACACACTTGTTATTCTTCCCATTTCCTTTAATACAGATTTATTTTTCGTTAATGAGAATTCGGTTTACTGTCTCCGCAGAAATTTGAATTCTTACAAATTCGACAACCGATAATGAAAATTAAATTACGTTAATGAAAAATGTTTTTCGTGAACGGAAAACATTTTTCATTATCGGAATTGAATTTTCATTATCGACCATGTATTTCTGTTAACGGATATTCAGGCCGATAATGAAAATTAAAATGCGATAATGAAAAATGTTTAATAAAAAATCTGATGGCATGCCATAGACAGTCGTGATGATGTGTTAATTTTCATGCTTAAGTAACCGTTAGTAAGATCAGACTAGCTTGGGATTTATGAAGTGCAGGTTGTAGGCTATGATTCGGCTCCTACTTCGTATGACGCCGTATTTTGGGGGGGAAAATCGTTAGTCTGGTTGAAGGGATGGTGGCTGGCTACTGAAGTCTAGACTTTTCTTCTGCTTGCCTCACAGCAGTGACGTGCTTTCAAGGTCTGCATGGTGCTGCTATCTGACGATAATGGGAAGCAGCTTTAATCGGAATCTGAGTCTTACTCAGCTCACTGTATTTTTAAAACTAAAAATAATTTTGTGAAGGCATCTTTTAATGTCTTTACAATAACTGCAGAAACTATGAAAAAAAAGTGGCTTAAGGGCTTGGGGAGGAGTGACTGCACGTTTTAAAAATATTTATGTAAGATTGAGTATTATTACCCAATCTTAATTTTGAGATTATCAAAAATGAAAACCAATTTTAAATCAAATCCCATCTTGATCCAGTTTTAAGATTCATTTTGAGATTATACTATCTTAATCATTTGAGATTGGATATTAACATTGGAAAATATCAGTTACAATGGAGTTAGTTGGATCATTCATAAGTAAGTGTCATTTTTGTCTAACTGTTGAGAGACAATACAGGTCAACTGAATGACAATGGAACAATAAAAAAAATGCTTCTTTAATACTTCGTAGCATACGTTAGTGAAATTAACATAGTTGTTGATGTAGGGGGAGGCACCAAAACTTGGGGGGTGGGGATGGGCAGATTGCTTGGGTGAAAAATTCTCGTGAGCCACCCCTATGTATATATACAATTAATTTTCTTTTTAAAATTGATGTCATCACATGATTTGAAATTCGAGATGTGTATCACTTTCTGTTTTTTCCTTCTTTACTAATAACATAGTTTCACTAGGCAGGCTAACATTTGTCAAAATCTAGGAAATTGGCCAAAATGTTAGAGACATATACCCTCTTGCTGTATTCATTCATCCTGTGCTATTTAGCTTACGCAAAATTTAAGTACGTTCGAGTAACCATAGCAAAACCTTCTCACACAAAGAGAAGTGCTCTGTGATGCTTTATGCTCATGTCGATTGTGGTATGCTAAAATCGTAGGAATTTCCGATTGGAATTACTTAGCAAAATTGTTCTTCTCACTTTCTGGCACCAATGCTTCGGCTGGGAAAGCAACAAATCTTCAAGGTACGAAAAAGTGTTACAAATAAAGGTTGACAAAGTGACATTTAGCCACTTCCAGGTGTTGTAGAGCATCCATTTTTTTGGGGGGGGGGGGGGAATTGCCCCTTTTTTCGTGTTTTTTTAAAATTGTGATTGTTCTAGAAGAGTAAATTATCATCTGCTACAAAAAAATAAATGTAGCTTGGTTAAACAATTGTGTGAAAACTTTTTTAAGAGCTAAAAATTTGCCTTGAAAACTGTAAATGGTAATCGTTAATTTCTGTCCGTGTTAGCATATTTGGTTTCCTTAAGGCACAGTCAGCTTATTAAAAAAAATTAAGTATTAGTTCCTAATTTCAGACACAAATTCGAAGAATTGAAACGTGTAATCCTGTGGTTGAATCAGTGTTGATTACTGTTGAAAATTCACCAGTATAGTTTCAACTCAACCGTGTGGCAATACCGTAAATTGTGGATTAAACGCCCATGGGCTTATGCAGTTAATTTGGCAAAAATAGGGGAGTGGGCTTTAAATCAAGCATTATCAATTTTCTAACCTTTCTGGACATCTATTAAAGAAAATTCGAAGCTTTTGGACGATCTCTGAAAGACCAATTTTTACATCCTTTTAATTGCTGTGAAGAATGGAGGAGGCTTCATGAGAGATGCCTTGTGCAGGTGCTAGGAGCTAAAGGAAGAGTCTACTATTACTACAGTGAGGGAAAAGGGGCCAGTAAACATATTTATTCACATCATATAACGTTTAGGTAATTTTTCGTAGAATAACGAAATTTGATGGATGGGCGTTAAAACTCCACTATTTCATGATCTTGACTTTACAGCATTTTAGGGGGTGGGCTTTAGCTTCAACTGGGCTTTTAATACATGATTTACGGTAAATAATCAACAGTAGATTCAAATTCCTTATTTCCTTAAATTATTGACTTTGAGGTTTCGTCTGCTCTCCAAAACTGTGGCAAGTAACTAACCTTGTCACTCGTAAGACATGTCTCTGGAATCACAAAAGTTGAAAACCACGAAAAATACCGTTACTACGAATACTGTGAAACGATCTATCAAATTCTTCGGACATATTTCCGACCAAACATCGCTCACTTTCACACTGTAGATTATTCAAACAATCTTTAGTGTGGAAGTGAGCGATATTTGGTCAGAAATATGTCCGGAGAATTTGAGTTGAAAACCAACAGTTTTGTGGCATATTGTTCAGGACCTGGAAATGTGGTAAAAGATCCTAGATATTTCAAGGGATAAGAATCTTCCGACTTTTTAACTAAAACTTAACAGTAAAACTTACTCCCGTTTACATTAAATTCCTCTGTAGTATTTGTCCGACTTTTTTTCTTGGAAAATTCATTCTCATTCCCATTCCCATATTTCATAGCAAAATGTAATTGTCCCTTTCCGTGCCGAGATAACCTTAGCAACCCAAAGGGATGTTAATTTTACAACTTGCTTTCCGTTTTGTGTGGGGCTTACAAGAACTACACAATCATTGTTTTGTGTAAGAATAGTGGTCTTCGTGAAAATGCTTTGTTGTTACAGTAAGTTATTTGCAAAAAAATTAGCAGACTCAAGTTTTGGGTTTTTAGGCACGAACCTAGGGGACTCTGTGGCAAGTGTTGCACTATCAGTAATCCAAATATGGTCAGGTTTTAAGCTGTTAAGAGCAGGGTTGCATTCCAACCATTGTCCTATTAATTGGCAAGTCTGATGCAATAGCAAGGAGAAACCAGGGATGTTTGCTTCCCCATTACTGCTTGTATTGACATTAACATTCAGCATGTTAGAACATGAATGACATTTTGCTTAGCCAGTACGCTTGCATTTTCAAATTCCCACTGCTAATTCTTGACTGCGTTGTATTTGTCAGTGGCTTCTGGTAAGAAAAAAAACTATTGCAACCTTGAGAAAATCACATTCTGTCTTTTTACGATGAATTTACTGCAGCAAGATAATTATGAACGTGAGAATAAGGTGGACTTATAAAGGGAAAAACTGTTTAAGATTTATTGAGTTTGCTAACCAATGGGTTGAATCTAAGAAACGGCCAGTGATGTCCGAGATCTGCTGGCCAAGTGGGCGACTGTTGTTACTTGTCATTCATTCAAGATAGACTGTAGTGTTGTTGTTAAGGATGATTTGTACGTAGAGCAGAGAAGCCAAAAGTGCACATTATCAACACTACCTGATGTTTCGAGTTGACTCCAGCTCGTTATCAACGGAATAAAATGTTCACTTAAAATTGTATAAAAGTACAAAAAGGCAGCAGAATGCAGTCAAAACTGAGCCAGTCAAAACCACAATTCGAACATTCTGCGTTCTGCTGCCTGTTTGTACTTTTATGCAATTGTAGGTGTATGTTTTATTCCCTTTGTAATGAGCTGGCTTCAGCTAGA
This sequence comes from Lithobius niger, assembly GCA_023313725.1. Classification (NCBI taxonomy): domain Eukaryota; kingdom Metazoa; phylum Arthropoda; class Chilopoda; order Lithobiomorpha; family Lithobiidae; genus Lithobius; species Lithobius niger. The sequence goes on along the minus strand of JAHWFP010050044.1, from coordinate 38,524 downwards.
AACGTCGGGTAGTGTTGATATTGTGCACGTTTGGCTTCTCTGCTTACGTACTCCGTTCCAGTGCTTACATTTTCCGTAATGATGATTTAGAGCATCTTCCTTTAACTTTCATTTCAGGGCCAATTAAGTCGGCAGTGTGCAGTGCACGTTTCAAAATTCTGGCCCTCCTGTAAAACCACTTTGCTCAACGTATACTAACAATAATCGATAACCCATACTAAGGTGCTGAAAACAGAAGGTTTAGGTTGCAAGCAATTTTTTTGTGCTGTAGGATTAGTAACCACTCTAACCAGGCTTTTATTATTCACCAAGTTATTAATTTTATTAAAAGTTCAAGTACACATTTAAACTAGGGGATGTGGTCGAGTGAATGGTGATAGCTAACTTGTGCTTTGGTTTAACTGAGAGTCTAACTGTAAACATTGTCGCACAGTTGATTGTCATATAAAGGAACATTTCTTAATTTTTTATTAAATTGTCAAAACAGCACTTTGCAGCAATGCCACTTTTGGTTGGTGTAGTTTGTGATATCCTCATGTTTTTGCTGTTAACTCTTCTTGGTTCCTCCTGGCCAACTTAGGTTGGTTGAAATCATTTGCAGCACGAATCGGTATGCACTACTCATGATGTTATTTGATTTTTGTCGGTGTTTTTCAATGGTGATGGCTTCAAGGATTATGTATCTGTGCTTGCCTAATTCCTAATAAATTTTTTTAATGTTGTCCCTATCATGGTGGTGTATAGTTTCCGTATTGTGAGACGTAGGCATTGTTTTCTTGGTCATGGATGTCCACTTCGGTCGCAACTAATTCTATGTCCCGACACGCAAAAGATGGCCAACTATGCAACACAACCTATGAGATGCTGTAAATGGGAAAATACTGGTATGCGTACGACATCAAAAGTTCAAAGATCACACTTCACCACAAAGAAATGAACAAAAACCTTGTCCATGTGAATATTCGGTGGAATTAATGCAGCGTCCACCTTCTTCACTTTTTTCGTTTTTGTATGGACTTCTGAAGGGTGGACGCTGCATTATTCCACCAAAAATTCAAGTGGACAGGGTTTTTGTTCATTTCTTTGTGGTGAAGTGTGATCTTTGAAATTTTGAAGATGCTGTAAAGAATCAAGATAAAGAAAACGCTCGTAGTCCACACAACCTGGTCAATCCGACTGACGGAATATTTTGGCAATTTCTGAAGAATCAAAACAAATTTATAGGCTAAACCTTAAATTGGTCACTATCGTCAAGAAACCAGAAGGATCCACGGGTACCATTCATTCAGTAGGAAACCGCTACATCATAACAAACCGTAAGGAACACTGTTTGACAACAACAAGCAACTGCTTTTCAAAAATTAAATGCAGTTTTATCTACCATAATAACTGACAGTGTAGAATATTTGGTGTTACAGCTGTGTTATAATGCAGGCTTACGCTGAGCCAAGGCTCGAACTTGATTGATCCTTAGTACAAATTAATACAGGTCCTGACAGTTAACAAATTCAAGTGTGCTCTTACTAATAGTGAATTTGAGGGTTGGTGAATAAGTGTGTACATGTTCTTTAAATTAAATCAGGGTAGCATTATCCTCCCTTGTGGAGCCTACACATCTAAGTAAATTGCTAGCATAAAAGCCACAGAAACCCTAAGCACTCGAACTTTATTCATGCCTGTGTTAAAAGAATTTTACAGAATAAAACAAAGGGATGAAATTCATTAAAATCTGTTTTATCGTACACTAAAATTTTTACACTAGTATACTTGAAACTATTTGGGCATGAGTTGGCCAGAAGAGCAAAGCTTTGTAGCATAATTTTTATATTTTATGCTACCTCCTGCACCAGTTAGGTTCCGCGTGGTGTTCCGGGTTAATGGTCTGCTTTATTCAAGCATGCGATATAAATAGTGCCAATTGCATCCGTAAGAGCAAGAATAAAATTTTGGCACTAGAAATACAATATTACTAGCTCTTAAAGCAATGGTGAAATTCGTGAAATTAAAGCTTAAACTAAGTGGGGAAAAACGGGACTTTTTATTCCAGGCAATAATGAGTTTCCTGGTTAATAACTAATACCCCATTTGGAGTGCATCTTTAATCCGCATGTGTGGAAAAGGCATTCCGAACGGGGTTTACACTTCTGAAGTGATGTGGATCATCTCCAAGTTAAATAATCTCAATTCATAGGTGGATCGAACATGCTTCGCATCGCATCACTTTACTTTAGAGGGTGCTCCGAACGCAAATGTGAGTCGTATTTAAAATACAGAAGAAAAAAAATCGGTATTGGATTTACAGATATTATCGGCTATTTTTTGTGCATCGGTTTTGGATCTGTATCTGTATTTATTTACCGATATTTTAGCCGATACGGCCAACTTCAGTGCCCAAGGACTACTCAGCCAAGCTTGAGAGAAACCTTTCCTGCATAGCATCGCTTGTATCCCATGAAGTCATCTGCACAGCCGCTTAGTGAATTCATCGCGCGCGCATTGTCTGATTCAGGGTGACTTCTTGCAATTAGACCTATATGCAGTGTCTTATCGTCGAAGGTACACCTGCGGATCTGACACCACTGATAAAAAAAAATTAGAAATTTACGTTTTCTTGCATACAATTTAAGAATGATGAAATACGAGTTTGACTTTCTAACCCACCGACTTTTTTTAAAAATCGGTATCTGTGTATCTGTATCTAATCAGACTGGGGCGAAAAAAAAATCGGTATCGGATCGGTATTTTTCTGTATCGGTCGATCCCTAGAGTCGAATTCCGAATTAGCAACATTCCATCACCAGTTGGCAATCGCTTTCCATTAACTCTTTGCTCAAATGCCCTCACATTAACAAAGGAAGTATGTAGTAATTTTCAAGGGGAGTTTATATCACTCCCAGCACACATGATTGAGAAATTTAAAAAAAAATTAAAATTATGGACTGATGGCATCTTAGCATGAGTGTTGGTCGAAGTACGAATCAGTTAATGACAGTGGCGTGTCCTGGAAAGCAGTTGAGACACTAGGAACTAACCCCTTTTCGCCGTACTTTCCCTCTTTGCGCTCCAAAGGGAGAATAGCAATCTGATCCGGATTCGAGTCTCATTTCTCTCAATTCGGAATTCGATTCCTAATTAAAAGCCTACATTTAAAAACACGGATTAGTATTGGTTGGCCTGCAGAGTGTTGCGCTGGGCAGTCAACCGGTTCTAAGGTTGTACAGCTGCCTTAACCAAAACTACAACAATGTCAAATACTGTGTATTGCTAAAATACCAATATTGTTTTAATATGAAAAAGTCGCTAATATTATAACAATAGTTCATTTACTTCTTGTGTTGTAGGACTCAAAGCCATGCTACAATTAGTAAAAGATCAACAGTTGACAAAATTGGATTTCTAAACAATGCACACAAATGAAGCCAACTTTCCATTTCTACTTGGATGTTAAATTCACCTTTTAGAAGTCGGTTTATTTATGTAATAAAAAAAAATCTTTGCACAAATGTGGTGCAACATATATTAAAAAAAAATAATCATTAATTTTTTCCCAAAAAACTATGTCAACAAAGCAAAAGTTTCAAAACAGTTTGTTATTATTATTAAAAAAAAAAAAAACTTATTGCTGGCACTACACCACCATAATGCCAGTCACCGCCGCTCTTATGAGTAATGGGTACTAAGCTTGGTACCGCCACGAAAATTTCTGGTATCGCCCAACACTAGCTTGCAGTGCACTTAATCTTCCCACACGCTAACTGTCTCGGTTTTTGTTTTTATTTAAAATGCAGTCAATAAGAAACCAGCCTATTATTAATTCACTGCATCAAGTGCTGTTTTCTCAGTTGTCTATAACTCTTGTTTTGCGCATGAACCGGTTTTTTTTGTAACGTTAAAATTGATGGCTCGTTTCTCGTTTGCGACTATTGCTAGTTATTAGCGTATAGCTACAGTTTTTTTTCTTTTTACGGTAAGTGAGCATTAAAACTACTCCGCAACTTAAGTGAAAATCTTAGCTAAAAAAAAAATTATATTTGCACATTGTCGTACATTTCATGATGATGCGTAGTGGCCCAAACGTTTTGTTGTTTCACGAGAATTCACAGGAAATTGGTTATTGTTAGTTCAGGGTGGTCAATAAACACAATGGCAGAAATTTGTCACTTAGAAAAAACTTTGGACTTGAGACAATTTCTGCCATTGCATTTTTTATGGCCCCCTGTAGTAGAAAAGCTGATGAAGTTGTATTTATACAAGATGGTCCACAAAAAATTGACCACCCAGCATTTTTTAAGTCCAACTTTTCTAGTTAGCACCCTTCAAAACCACGAGAGGGCAGAATCTTCCCGTTTCATTAGCTTTGATTACTGTCCTCTCCTGGTTCTGAGGGGTGCTAACTGGAAAAGTTGGACTCAGAAAATGTTGGGTCGTCAGTTTTTTGTGGACATCCTGTAGTTCTGTTATGGTGGTAATCTGCATTCAGCTATTGTTATGTGAATCTGTATCTGATTTATGCTTTTTTTCTATGTCAAACAGATACAGACAAATTCGACAGAAAGAAGAAAGCTTGCCCTGTGCTTCAATGGCGCTACAGTCAAACGCTATTGGCTTCCGTGCTAGCTTTCGTGTATACGTCCCGCAGCCATTATGCTGCACATTTTTATATCGCAGGAAAATAAGGAATTGGCGTGGGCCCTAACATTAGTTTGTGTTTGCAAGGTACATTTTGCAATCGCTATCAATTTTTATTTTTCATTTATCCTTTAATTCCTTTTGGTGATTTTGTTGAGCTCGGAAAGGCTGCTACATCGCTTTATTTGCAAATTGATACCAAATTAACTAGTCACTTGCAAAACAATTTTCCATTTTCAAAATCTTAAATGATCCATGGATAGAAGTGCTTAGAATATCAGCACTGGTAACTGTAACGGGCATTGTTAAGCGACACTATTGATTTTTTTTCTCCAGAATTTGAATATTAGTTTAATGCGGCTAACTATATAAAAGGTTGTAAAGACCTAACCAGAATATTGGCTTCTCTGGGTGGTCGTCAGATTGCATCAGTCCAGTTGACTATTCCATTCTTCCTCGTTTGTGATAGAAAGTCAGGTGATGGGTGGGGGCGAATAAAGCAGGGTTGGGTTTGTTAGCATGGAGATTTCCCTGGGCAAACAAGGAAGAGTGGAATGGCAATTTGGGCAAATCGCCCTTGTAATTTGTTTCTCGTGTCTTTCATTCCATTTCCAGAAATCTACTTGTTACATTCAGTTTACTGTGGAAAAGTTTTTTGGAATATACTGTTACGTATTACATTTTCTGCTAGCCTAGCTACATTTACGAACTCTAAAATAATGTGGTGGGAATTATTTTCTGGTTTTAAACATAGTGCATTTATTTCGTGAAACTTCGTAATAATGCTACCTCTTATGTGTCTTTTTATTTTATTTTATTTTCTTTTATAACTTATTATTTAAAGCTTGCGGTGGTGGAAAATACGAGCTTTCTACTTTTAATACGTACTTTTACTTGTAAATAAGGCCACTACAGACCACTTGCTATAAAGTTTCATTTTTTTATCGATTTTTATGTTCCAATTTTAGTTGTCTTTATGGAACCTTTTCGTTGATGGTTAATCCATATCAATAGCATAACGATTTTTATTGAAAACCAGTAGACTAACATCTTTACAAGGTCGAAGCACCAACATAAAGACGCACAATCTCGCAACAAGAAAGAAATCGGACCAAATGTCTACAAATTTTCGACAGTTTGTGTGGAGGATGAAATACATCATACATCATTTGAGATGCTTGGAATCTTTGGCTATACGGGCACATAACAGAGAACTACGAAAACAATGTCCGTTACCTTACTGTGAAAGTTCTCGTCACAATTAGTCATAATTACTGGAATTATGTAGAAAATTTCCGCTCATTTTCACAACGAGGACACTTTTTAATGTCCGGCTAATATTCGGTGGCTGGCTGCCACCATTCTCACGCACCCCGACGAAAGTGTTTGGCTTCCATGTGCTCACGGAGCACACGGAGGCCAAAAACCTTCGTCGGAGTGCGTGAGAATGGTGGCAGCCAGCCACCGAATATTAGCCGGACATTAAAAAGTGTCCTCGTTGTGAAAATGAGCGGAAATTTTCTACATAATTCCAGTAATTATGACTCTAATTAAAAGTGAACTACGACCTCATGAATATCCAGGCACCTTTCCTACCCGCAATCCAATACCTTGTAAGAGCCTACCTCCACACCAGCCTTGCAACTGTGTGGAAACGGCTCAACCAACAGCGAAGGCCATGTCCACGGACCGACCAACATCGAAGGCCAAGGCCACGATCCGACCAACATCAAAGGCCAATGCCACGGCTGCTACCGGCCGACCAACATCGAAGGCCACGGCCGCCGCACAGTTCGAATGTAAACAAACGGACTGATGCGAGTCAAAGCAGCAGTAAAATCTCGAAATAACACTTGAAGAATACAGTTGGAAGACGTATTTCATCCTTCTCCACACAAACTGTCGAAAATTTGCAAAATTTAAACCGATTTCCTTCTTCTTGTGAGATTGTGCATCTTTATTTTGGTGCTTCGTTTTTCTGAACTCTCGCAGTATAATGTGTTTACGGATTTTCAAATCTCGACTAGGTTTATTGGTTGTGAACAGTTTATCCCATACATAATTTGGTTCTATAGATTGGTCGTTAACTGTATCATTGGTAAAAACGTGGATGTTCAGATGTTCAGTTATGGACTGCATGCAATTCCTTAATAATTTGCTGAACGTAGCCCTTAAATTGGCAGAAGGACTTCTAGCAATTTTTTTCAAGTCCTATCTGTATGGTACTTCGATTTGCAGCAGGATTTTTTAGCTCTTGCACGTACAGTCTTCTGTGGTGGAGTTACCTTCGTTTGGTGATACTAAGGCTGCGCCGATACCGATATCCAAAATTTAATCCCCGATTTTTTTTTTATAAGTTGTGTAGTTTTCTTCAAAAGCCCAATAATTATTAAAATAAACAATTTTGAAATAGCAACCAACAGTTAAACTATGGCTAGGAAGATAACTCTGAATACTTGATCAAAACTTTGCAACCCGCACGTCATAATCTCAAACGGTTCCAGAGTTATCGATATTTCTGTGAAAGTCCCACACATCCGATCTAGTATTATATCAAATATCTAGCCTTATTAAAAACGCATGGGTTTACACTGTTAATTTGGCTAAAACCAGGGATGGAAATTAATAAAAAAAACACAAGGGCATTTAAAAAATAAATTTGTTTCTCAGGCCCTGAAAGTCTCCGCACGTACCTTTTCTTTTTCATCTTTGCTTGCTAGCTTGTTGCAGTAAAAGCTAATACGGTATTACTCTAATACCGTAAAATGTGTTTTAAAATGTGTTAGTCCAAGAGGTCAGCTTATAAAAGGGGAAGACTTAATATAATTTAAATTAGAGATACTAGTCATGATTTTTTTGTGCAACTTTCTTAAACAAACGTGAAGGAGTGGGGAAAAAATCAGGAAAAACCCGCCTGCTTTCACGGAAAAATACATTTTTACCCAAGAAACCCGCCTGTCAACTGTCGAGCTAATTTTACTACAAAGAAGTAAAATTTTCTATTTTTGCTGTGTGTAGGTGTCTAATAGCGATACAAGTAGAGAAAATAAAGGACACGAGTGTGTGGGGCTAATCAATGGCACTCCATAACATTTGATGTTGTGCTTGTACTCCTTAGCCTCACACTCTCGTTTCATTTCTATTTTCTCTGCTTGTTTGAAATAGGCTATAAAGCACCTACATAGCAAGAATAGAATTTGAAGATTGTGGTGCTTCGTCGAAAATGTTGCCTCGTCGTAGTAAAATAGCTTAACAGTTGAAAATTGTGTTATGACTTGAGTCTCTGATTAACTAAATAAATTAGTAAACTTGTTCTTCAGTTCACATTCACGGAGACAAAAAAGTACCGTAATATACAAAAGAATATCGAAATAGCATGTAAAAATTACATATTTGATAAACATCATGAACGTGGAAGTAAGTGTGGGGGTTCAACAATGGCCTCAAACCTCTACAACAATTTTTTTAAATAAAAATAAATAAAAAGACCGTAATTGTTATGAAACAACTAAAAATTATTTCTATGTACAGAAACATATTTCTTTTAAGACTACACGAAAAAATGCATGTTTTTCATCTTTTATTTTTGTGTGTCTAAGATGAAGCAAACTAGTATTATTAAAGCTGTTTTAATTAACTGTGGTTGATTCTAAAGAAGGTAAACAATTAACTACAGTAGCCTATGTCTTAATTTTGCTATATTGAACAGTGGTAATAACAATAGATGATATTAAATTAATTTCGAAAGCGTGTTAACTAGTTCTTATTTATTTTCAGTTTGGCCCGCAACATCTGTAATAAATTAATATTGATGCCATGGCTGACAGGCTGGCAACATTAAATCTTTTTTTTTTTTTTACTCTCCTGCCATGAGTGTAGCGGTAGCTAGCAGTTTTGTGAACTTTTAGGGTCTGAATAACTAGAGTAATTGCTCAACTTGTAATTTTAACTCTTTAACAGTTGAAAACAACTGTTAAATATTTCCTTTCTGGCTCTAGGGGTTCACATTGAGGCTGCCGCTACAAAAAATAATTTGTACCACCCGCACCCATCAAAATATTTCTATCAGGCTGTCATGGGGTCTGGAAAAGTTGGGGAAAGTTTGTGGTTCTAAACATGTCTGTGATTTACGCAAATTATAGTTTGCAAAAAGGGAATTGTAAGTGGCTCTGATAGAAATCTTGCATGACAAACTCTGGTTTTGCCATCCCTTAGCACCTCTCCCCGCCCCCACCCACGCACACACCCCACATTTAATTTAGAACACAACATATGACTACTTCATCAATTACTAAATTCAACGAAATGTATCTTTTTTTTAAAGTAAAAGCCTTTGTTTACTCTTTACTTGCCATATGTTATCTGAGGTGTTGGGGCCTCGGAGAGTGTGTGATGGTGTAGGTGACCCTTGCACATCGGCAGATACACATCATGGTAATTGTGTGTGTTCCTTCTAATTTGAGCATGCTCCCAATTAATTAGTTGCGGGTTACCTCGTTAATTTTTCATGGTGAAAACCTCCAGAACCTATCTTTTTGTTTTCATAAAGGTGGCACTGGTATCGATACGTTTTTAATAACTTTACCATTAAAGAAAATGACCAATGTTAGTGTTTCTATAGGCTAGTGTTAAATTTTATATTTCTTTCGCACTTTTAATTGGTGCTAATCTCAAGTTGATAGCTTAAATTATTCTCAAGTTGTTGTGTACAATTTTAAAAACAACCCCCAAAAAAACAAATTGAATCAACAAGCCTGCTGAATAAGCAATGACAACCGAAAGTAGCGTTGAAATAAGTTCATAAAACGTAACGTAGGGATATGTATTGAAGGGCTCAAGAATGCAATAAGTAATTGAAAAATTCTACCCGCCCTCACTGACTTAATAAAAAAAAAGGCTCTAGTAGCAGCTTACGTATTTTTTTTCACCACACATCCCCGCCCCAACATTCTCAAGTTTCTTGTCACTTAGCGTTTAACCTTTTCTTGGCATTGGCCAAATGCTAATAACGTTTTCATGCGTCAACAAACTGGGAGTCCTCTACGCTATTGTAAGAATGGGGGTAGAACCAATTTTTACTGTCCACGACTCTAGCAAAGAGCTGGTAACGCTGCCCAACCACTTTAGCCACAACACCAGCAAAAAAAAAAAAAAATGATGGAATTCTTAATGGGGCATTAATGACGGCTTTTCTAGTGTATGCAGTGCGTTTGTACGTTGTGTTATTGTTGCAATTTGTTAACTTTAGCTGATGTACATGGGTACTCAAGTTTTTAGTTAACTCTGTATCACATCATTGATTTATATTTTATTTTACAGGTTATTTTCCCTATACGCACCTTTTTAAGGTGGTCCTACCAAGCTGCCTGGTCTTGTACACAATGCTGGGACATTCCCAGCGTGGCCTGAAACGTAAAATGGAAGTGTGTGAAGACGACGAGGAGAGTCTCTACGAGTTAGACCGTGAGTCAGTCTTTAACATTTCAATGTGTAAGCTGAATGGTTATCGACAGATCCCAGACCCAAGTCTGAGGCGGTCTGTGCTTATCTGCAACACACTCCGTCACATTGAAAGTGAAATGGAGCGCGAAGGCATACAGTGCAGCCCTATTCCTGCCTCGGTGGGTTTCCTGCCTAATATCCAGACTGACAACATGACTCTAGACCCACTCCCACATCAAACTCCTGGGACTCAGTACTACCCTGGCCTTCCGGCAGTTGCCGAGCATCCTACTCAGGTAGTAACGCCTCACGTGGTTGGTCATCCTGAGAAAGACGAGGTTTTAGACTACGAAAAAAGTTTGGCAAACTTGGACTCGTCAGGACGAGCTACACCTTTTCTTAGCCTTCACTCTGAACCTTGCCGAACTGATTGTGGTGCCTTATTGAGCGAGTCTGAAGATCGCTTGTCCAGTATTAATTGGAGCACAGTACTTAATTTTAGCAACCACAGTGAAACGGATTTCACAACTTCCTCCAACAGCCATTGTACATTTATTGGAGGTAATAACTTCAGTCCAAGTGCTAGTTCTCACTCATCTTCGAGTAGTTCTTCGAGTAACAACGAAATCTTTGGAGATATTGATCTCTCTTTGTATGACTTCGATCTCCTACCTTTGTCTCCTCCAAATGTGAGGCTGACGCCGCTGAGCGCTGAAGAACTGCTTCGATCTTTCCCCACAAATGAATCCATTGCAGCTCACCATGGAAATGGTTGCTTTAAAAACGAGTTTCTCAGTGAGGAGCTAGATCACATCATGCACATCTTGGTCGGAATGTAGGAGTCATTTGACTAAAGTTGCATGTTATTCTATTTTAAATGAAAGTGTCACAATTTTTCATAATGCTTATGTGTCCTGAACCTAAAACGGGCAGATGGAAGTGTTTGCTGACATCATTTTTTGTGCGCGTATTTGCGTTTCTTATTAGTTCATTGATTTTGCTGAATTCTTCATCTGACTTGTCAGCCATTGTAGTAACTAGACCATCTGTACATCAGTCATCCATTTCTCAAGGCCTTCCATCATTTTACATACTAAGCAGTAAAGCCCTTATTATTACTATGGTAGGCTTGGTGCTGCGAAGTGTGAAGAAAATGCATGTCCCAAGAAATACTTAAATTGTTTACATCTTAAATTATTACACTCCTGCCATTGTTTTGGCCAACTACTGGAAATAGCAGTTTGTGTCCATGTTCATGCAATAAATGCCAGTTATAATATTGTATGGCAGATTTGGGCGCTCTCTAGCTCTACTTCCAGTGCTTTAAGAAAATTGCAGCAAATCGTTTTTGTCTCTTTAGCCTTTGGAATTATCTGATAAGTGTCTGACAGTACATTTGCAACAATATATGGTTTCTGCTTGCTACTATCTTCCAGTCGTTCCACCTGCTAAATGTAATGCGAAAAAAAATCTATATATATAGGAAAAACATATTTGTACCAACACAAGTTTCCAATATGTTTTGAAATGATGGTTTACATTGAACAGCATCCAAGCCTACACCCCATGAATTTGATATTGGTCCTGGTGTGCTTCATGTATCATCTCCATGATTTGTACCTTAATGTCATGTTGCTTATCACCAATCCATTTGTTTTGTGTACAGTTTGCAAGTGCATTACTTCCCGTTGACCAAAGAGCTGTTTATTTGTATTTATACAAGCTTTTGTGTTGGCGATAAAGCTTTATTTTTGGTACCAAGCTTAGGCGTAAGCAGCTTGGGGGGGGGGGGGGGCCCAGAATTATTTAGTTTGTGCTTCAAGTTATTTTGTGAAAGTTGCATGTCTAAGTAATTCAGACAGCTGCTAGGAATGTTAAACTGCTAGCTATGTCCTCCGTATCTCATGTGTGGTGTGTCTACGGTTGCAATTAATAGGTTAACAAAGACATCACATACTGGAAATGTAAGAACTCGAATTAATTTGAGCAGCTGTGAATCGAAGCTAGTTTTAGTGACTTTATGGGGGGGGGGGCATACTGTATGAAATTTTTACTCACTCATCAGCAGTTAGACCAAAGAAATCAATAAATTTTACATTTGTATGCTGGTAATGCTAAAGAAAGGAACAAAGCCATCCCATCTCTTGTAGTTCTAATAAGCTTAATTCTTTTTGCCCCATGTGTAGATGCTTGATAACATATCTGCACCCAATTTTTCATGCTTTACGTTTACGAGACAACCATTGTGTGATGAATTCTACTTAAAATTAGTGTAAATAACAAATTTTTTTTAAGAGTTTTCTTTTATTTTTTACATAACACGCGATACACCATTTTCGTTCATCATCCAGTGCAGCCAAATCTACGAAAATTGTTAAAAGTGTTTCCCTTAAAGGAGGGGAATCAAAAGAGTTCCTGTACTTAGGGTATTTTACGGTTGGAGCCATGTTTGCCTCTTAGCTCCGTCACTGCCGCCCCATCACTGCTACTCTGAAGTAAACACCGTTTGTGTACTACTGGGGGATGGTGATGGTAGTATGGAGTTGCCGTCCACATCTAGATAGAGAGACAATGATTCACTCTCAGTTTCGGCATATTATTTTCGCCCGACATAAGAATGCGTACGAATGAAACTCTTTTAATGTGTATTTAACAGTGGAGTCCTGCCAAGTAGTAAGTTTATGAAATTACGTTTTTGTAAAAATATGGAAGGTAGTGTTGGTCGGTGAGGAAGAACATTTTATTTATAGTTACGCAGCTAAATAATTTTTGATGTGGACCAACATATTGGTTAAAATATTTATTTGAATTCTTCACTATCAAGCTGTTACAATAGGACATTGAAGCCACCTTTTCAACAGGCGTAACATAAACCGGTTAATAAAATGTCTAGGCCTGGCTTTAAAAAAATTGTGCATAACTGATGGCGTAAATCTAACAGAAAAATAGGGGGGGGGGGGGAAAGTTGTGTTACAATTTGCAGCTAATAGGTTGCTCATGTCCTAGAACATTGCAGGTTTTCTGTGTTCTGAAAGAAGGCTCCCTTTTTTTGGACGCGGATTTGGAGCCATGTTTAGTAAACGTGTTGAATTGGATGAGAATCGAATAATTACTGTTCTACCTTGCCCGACCAATGAATTTTTTTTATTTCTGTTGAATGGACAATTTTGAGTAACACCAAAGATTGGCAGACTAGTTCAACCAACAAACTAGACATCTGTCATTCATTAATAGTGTCTTTTGCTTACAGAGCTGTTTAATTTTGTAGTCATTGTAACGGGTTACAATTTTCAAACTGCACAATTTTGTACAGATGATTGCTGCATTAGTAATTCCTAATTTGATCCCATGACGTCCCGAAGTGAAGATAAAGCGTTGCACAGTAGTGACAGATAGCGGCTCTGCAGGTTTATTTTAGATAAGATTACAGTACCAACCACACACTGAGGTTAACACCATAAACTTCATTTATTTCCCCTGAGTTTTGAAAGTAATTAGACTGTGTCAGGATGGTTTTGCTTTACAAATTTAAAGAGGCCGTACAAGAATTTTACCTGACTATTACCTTGTAATAAGAACAGAGTGAAAAAGTGACGCATGTAGTAACCTATTAGTAAATATGTATGTTCATTGGCCCGACTTAGCATTTTAAAATAGTATGTAGTTCTCTGTGCAATGCCAGATTAAGCATTCTGACGACAAAGTTGAGCCATTTGCCTGCCATGTGATCTCTCTTAGGTAGTGAAACAAGTCTACGTGTTGCTTTCAGCATAGCTCTACTACACTATAAAATTGGAACTTTTACGAATTAAATAAAACGTATTTTGGTACATTTTTGATACAGTCCTTTACAGTGTAATTATGCTGCTTGTTGCCGTCTTTGAAGGTATCTGATAAAAGTTGATAATTCGATACCTTTATCTGGCCCTGCAGTTAGATTATAGGATTTTTCTGTTCTGTTATACAAGGGCAAATTTGTGGGGTGACAAGAGAACTATTTTACACCATGTGGCCCTTCGTTATAGGGTAGATTTTTAATTTGTTCAAAATATGTTATATACCAAAGCAAAGTTCAATAAAACACACGCAAAATTTAAAATACTCAGTGCACACTGCACGCATGCCCTGTAAAACCCACTCGAATGTCAATCTAGCATTAGTCATCACTTGCCCAGTGGACTTTAAAGAGCACTTGCTATTTCTTAATTTCTATTTATCGTGCAGCCAAAAATTTTGTATGAGAAAATGTATGCATTTATTCAAATTTATGCATTTACGAAAATGTAGGCTAATTTTCTTTAACCTCTATTACTGCAGAAAAATTTTTTATAGCTTTGTAAATCTGCTTAGAATGTTTTACCAAGCAGAAAATACAGTAAATAAAATTTTACTGGTAGGATCTCTGTAAAGAAAGCTTTATTTTTACTGATCATTCACTGGTTCTCTTGAGCAGTTTTGACTCGTTTGGTGTGCCTTTTTTTTCCTTTGTGCGGTGATTTATCACGGAGTATGTCGTGCAATGTAACGCTTTAATTTAAAATTAGTAGAGTAAACTAATGGGGTTTTTAAAAGGAGTAAAACTTCCTTTATGACTGGTAAGCTGTAAGTAATATATCACGTGGTGTAAAATGTGTTCCTTGCTGGCTCACTCCTGAAGGTAACCTATAGAGATTTTCAAAAAGGTAACTGAAAGAATTAAAACTTGTTGTGTTTGATGGTGCCATTTGCAGAGACTCTTAGGCCTGCTGTGTTTAAATGACTTCCACGAACATTTGTTAAAAGGCAGCACTAGTATCGAATTTTGTGGATTACGCTCGCAAGAGAAAGGGATTATCGGGTGTATTTATTGTATGCTTGTACATACATACTGTAAATGTAGATTCATAATTTACTTCCTAATACTGCATGAAGACTACAATTGTAAATATTTATCTACACATTATATATTATACATTATATATACATCTGGCTTATCTGTGTCTCGTTTACTGTTTGTTCCAGTTTTCTGACAGATTTTCAGTAATTGTGATAGGGCATTTTTAATTATCCAGGAGTGTGATTTTACAGTTAAAATAAATTGATTGTGTTGTACCATCTGCTAGACCGTAGTGGTCTCGACTATACGATTTGTAGACTGCGGGTTTTGGGTGTATTCACCATAGCGATTAGCCAGCTTTTAAGACTTGCATCTGTGTGAAGTAGTCCATGATCTCTCGTTCTATCATGCTCTCCCAAGGATCCCTCATTCGGATTTGGTGTGATGTAAAAGGCATGTACTGTATCTAGAAAATACATAATTGACAATACAGTTTTGCAAATGCTCATTTCTCAAGTATGTGATAAAAGTTTACGAGGGGGGGGGGGGGTAAAAAATATAACATCGCATCCTCCGATGGAAGTGGCGATCCGTCAAATTTTGAACCGCTCAACGGTAAGGGGGTGCAGTGCCATAATTAGCTGGCTTCTTTTACGTAAAGTAGATTTGTAGATAAAAGATTGCTACTGATTAAATGCTGAAATCATTTTGAGTCCCGATTAAAAAGCAACCTTGCCCTGAAATGCATGCTGCACAGCTCTTGTACGATCATACCAAGTTAAATTTGTTCCCCAACCATCCCCTTTCCCAGTTTTAGTCTGATAATTTTTAGAAAGTGTGCCCACCTATGGCCAGAATTTTAGCAGCAGTATAAATTATTCTTAGTTAAAAGTATTCTAAGAACGATTGTTTACATAAATATTTTTCTAAGGTTGGTTCGTACGGGCTGTTGAAAACCTTGAAAAGCTTAAAAAATCTGAAACATGTGTTTCCATGTCAGACATCGGTGTACAATTTGTATTTAAACATAAAAAAATAACAACAAAAAACTAATTGCAATGCCACAGTGTTAGTGCGTTTTACAGTGGCATTTAATAGAACAAAATCTGTCAGTTTGCCAGTTTCATATTTAACAAATTTATTTTTTAATTTTATCATAATTAATAATTTCTGCTTGTTGAATTTTCATTGAATAATCCTGGAATTTAAAGGCAAAGGCAAGTACGAACCCCGCGAAATCTTGTCCAGTTGATGTACGTTAATTTTATTTTCAGAATATTGCTTTATTAAACTTTGTATTAATAAATTGAAACTCAATAACTCTTTAGTTTTGACAAATCATGATCAATAGATACACACTGCCATCTAATGTGAATGTTTCTTCGTGTTTCATACACAATTTTTTTTATTTTCTTGCAAACTATCTGCCATCTCTAAAATTTCACTCCTGGAAGTGTAATGTAAATTATTCTTTCTGTAGTTTTTCGTTACTTGCCTAATACTGTACTGTGGTATTCTTCCAGTCTTTGCGCAGGACACTGGGATGGGCGATGTAGGCCAAAGCCTGTTACAATTTTTTATTCTGATTGGTAATTTATATTTTTGTAAAAAGTTCATTTATTTAGTTTTGAATTTTCCTATCTTACCCCAAAAGTTTACTGAAGTTTCCTTACTCGGGCTTGTCTTACTCGACCAACTGGAACAATATTTTCCTATTCACGATGGTGTACACATTGCTGCAAGTTCCGTCATTATTGTGCCCTAGGTTATGTGGGTGTACATTATTTAACTCTTGCCAAGCTCTAAATTGCTGTCGCCCGTCCCTACCTGCAGTCTGCATAGCTTGAAGTGGCAGTACACTGACTGACTTACAGATGCCAATTTGTAAATAAACTCCTGCAATTTCAATGATGCTGTTATAATCTTCCTAATATAATTACCTAGCTTGCTAGACACACAAATATTGTTATTTAAAGAGTTGTGTACATGATGTATATCATTTTATACCAGAAGAAAATCTAAATAATTGTTGTACGTTAGCTGGTTATGTACCATGCAATAGTTTTTTCACACAAATCACTAGTTTTGTATAATAATAACAATTAAAAAATAAATAAAATAAAATTTAGACATTTTTACATTCTGAAATCTTGGTACAAACGGTCAAGACAGTAAGCTCTATGTTAAAAGGCCTTCCTGAGCGAAACTCGTGTCCGTTTGTATGCTGCTGCCAATAAGTTAGGAAACGATTCATAGTGATTATTGACAAACTTGCGATATTTATTGATTGTAGTTCATTAAGTTGTAATAGTACCGCCTTTTTCCGGTTGTGAACTACTGGTAGTTCTTGCGTATCGCGCCAGACTATTAAAGAGCTGGTTGAGAAATAGTAGTCTGCAACTGGAAGAAAAAAAGGCCGATGTGGCAGTTAAAATTTTGTGTGCGTAATACTCCTAGTTGTTTACAACTTTACGAGCAACTTGATATTTTTACGAATTCAGTTTTACATTTTGTGTAATGCTTCAGTACTTGGTACTTGGTAAAGCAACAGTGCAAAAGTCGACTATGGGGTTGATCTAAGTTTGAATTTCTTCAGTTGGTTCTGTGGTGCATGCCTGATTTCGGTCAAATTTTTTCAGTTTTAACATCTTTGGCCAGGTACCATCATGGAATCCTAATTGTTAATTTGGGTCTTTTCAGGTAAAAACGGCACAGAACGTATGATTTTTATTCTAAAATGTAATACCAACCTGAAAGCTAAAACGTGTTTTAGCGAAAAGACATATCTTGGCAGAATAGCGGATAGTGCAGTGCTGTTTTACAAAGTATCTGTGACGAGCTGTCAACAATCTTCACGATCATTGTTGTTCATAAATTAAACCTTCAATTCGATCCACAACGAAAAGTACCAGAAGCATCAAACTTTTTATTTTTGGTCACAGTCCCATGATGCCACACAATGCTTATTAAGCTGCCACTAGCTCAAGGGTTTGCCTAAGCCTTCCTATTTGTTTTATCCTATTGTTTTTCGAAATGTGCTCCGTTATGTTGCATTGTGAGAAGACAATTTGCATCCCACCACGTGACTGTGAGGTTGGTAAGATTAATAGAGAAACGATTTGATATGCAATGATAGAATACTAAAAACAAATACAGCCAGTGTAAATAGTATTTTTACTTATGGAATCATCCTTTTTCATTGTACGTTGTATGAGAGTATGTACGATAATGCGTTAAGATACACAGTGTGTACTTCACAAAACATGTGCTAACAATGAAACATTGGTTCGTGTGTGTAGGGTTCAGAAATGTTGTTTTGCAATCTGTTTTTGACAAGGACATTGTTGTATCCATTGGTCTACTTGTTAGTATTGGCACTTGAAAAAGTTTTTTAGCTACGCAGCGAGTTGAAAGATAAGACTTATGTTTGAGTCTAGTCATAGTGTGTGCGACGATGGCTCTGGTTTTATTTTTGTATAAAATTGGAAGATGGTCACACGGAAGGCTAGGGTCCTTGAGCCAGTTATTGCTTTAGTTAATTTAGGTGAATTATTTTGTATTGATTAATTAAGTGATTTTTATGGACTGATTTTATGTAAATAGTGACATACGAAGTTGTGAACTTCAAAATGTTAAATAGTATTTAATGCTCTAGGGTTGCAATAGTTACGTTGAATGAAATTTTAAATTTGCAACTTCCATTCATGTAAAATATTTATGTATGTAATTTGTTTAAGAAATACATAATTATTACAAAAAAAATATTGTTCTTGCAGTTCATTTCAGAAATTCTGATATACTCTCCTATGGGGCTAAAGACTACGCTGGTTTGCCAAAAAAAGAACACTTTGCGTGTAGTTTGATTAGCTTGCCTGATTAGGCCATAAATAAAAAGTTATTTCGTGGGCCAAAAAATTGTTTGTGTGGAAGATGGATCTATTTTTTTAATGAAAAAAAAAGTGATCCGATGCAAACATTTATAGACCTTACTGTCACCATTACTTCCTCGCGGATCCACTCGTAGAATGATTTGTAACAAGCTGCATTACATAGCAAGCAAGACATTTGGTGGAGGAACTTGGGGGCGGTACAGCGATCGTTGGAATCTTTTTTTTTTTTAAGACCTTAGTTGGTTTTGTGCATTACAGATTTGTAGATGTCGAAGGTGTCTGTTCACCGAATGAGTGTGCTGAATCTAATGCTAAATTTAGTGTTAAGCGCTGATTGCAGCAAGCAATTGAATGCACTAAGAAATATTTGCCACTGCCTCCTTGGAGAACTTGTACATCCTCCTGCACCTGGGAACAAGCAGTAACGGTTACGGTACCACGGTCTAGATGATGCCATGGCAGACTAAAAAACGTCTTCCTTGATTCCATCTCTAGTGTCCATGATATCTTTAACCTTTCTTTCTAGTTGCCTTGAAAATATCATTACCTTTTTTATTAGCATTCTGCTTCTCAAATGCTGTTCAAACTAGAGAAATTAAAATGAAGAGGTCCTTCCGTGTCGCTACCCACTGCACAGGTTTCCGCAGTGGGTAGCAACACGGAAAGACCTCTCCTCTTTCCTGCGCAGCCTCTGTCATATAAAAGTCGAAGCGGAGCGGCTTTGCTCACCTTTTCTTCTCTAACCGCCGAGCTGTTCACATTGATTCCGCCATGGTTCCTCGAGCCCTTGATACCACCGATTCCCATGCCGCAAACTAAAGGAACCCCCAGGGACGGTTCGCGTCCCACACTCCTCGTTCCGCATCCCCAACGCAGGTTCCACCTACCGTGGACAACGTTGAAATACTGGAACTTACTACGGAGCAGGATTCTTTGGAACAACCGCTTCCACCTCCAATCCTTTCTTATCCGAACCTTCGCTTCTGTTAGCTTGCTTTACCGCAGTTATGTCTCCGATTCTTTGCAGCCAACCTCCCCGGGTAAGGGACCTTCGATCCCTTTCCGGGGAACTCTCTCGCACCAAGGAATGCTATGCCTGCCTCAAACTGCAACTCAAGGCTCGAAAGGTTGCTGCTAAGTTGGCCTCCTCCGTCGGTCCGCAGCTTTCACCTCTGGACTTCACGTTCATCACAACCCTCGATTACCGGCCGATCCGCTACTCGGCGAACCAATGAACCTCTTACCTCTTCCCAAGTGCATGACTTGATGGATTCCTCTTCAAAAATTTAAGCGCAAAGTGCCAATATCAGACTACACGTCGACATGGCTTGCTTCGATCCCTAAGCGACATCGATCCTCAGTAATCGACGCAGGACCTTCTGGCGCGACTGTCGATCCGCCTCCGAATCCCAATGTGACTACTCCACCACCGATTCCTCCAGCAATTGATCCTTCAGTACATAAAGACTACGATTCCTACTCTTTACCTGACCACGATCCGCCTTTCCAGGGGGATCCTGATCCCTCCGAAATTCCGCTACCGGAATTGTCCCAGACAGTTTTTTGTATAAACCCTCTCCTAACAAGGATCCGGTATCCAAGAATCGAGGCCTCGCCACTGGATTGGGCTTCGGTCATCGTGACGAGCTTCCACATCAGCCTCCCTTACTTGGTCAGTCCACCACACTCTTTACAACACTCCTTAGGACCGGTGGCGTTCTCCTTGGCAACAGATCCCCACTCCAACTGGATAAGGATCCGCTTCCGCCTCGACCAGGCCGAGAAAATTACTTCTTTCGTCCTATCGGAGAGGGCATGACCAACCCTAGGAACTTTGACATTTACCCTCAATCAGAGTTCCTTACTGCAGATACTAAGTTAGACTTTGGGTCAGCTCTCTACCTACCACGACGTGCTGCTGTTCCCGTTTTTGTACTCCGGAACAACGATCGCATCCTTCGGCTAGGTCTCCGCGGCGCATCCCAGGCCGACGTCCTCAGTCCCACAGTCAACGCACTATGCGAACGACTCTACACCGATCCGCCTCCGGACGACACTCGTCAACTTGCGTTCCTTATCAATCAAGTTTTTAGGAAGAGCTGCTTTGCGACTTACCACGCCATGAATTGGTTCACAAGGGCTCTTTTCAACTCCACAATCCTACGAGAAGTCTCTCTCAACACAGCGCCGAACCTTCACGATTCCACTCTCCATCTTCTCCGGAATCAGCCAATCCATGAATCCGAATCCCTGTTCCGACGGTTAATCCGTAAGGTAGCTCCACACCTAGATATCTCACGTAAACCTCGGTATAACGGAATCGCCAGGTCCGTCGTTGACGTTCTGCACCTCCTAAGCCCGATCCACCTAAAGAGGATTGGAAGACCAACAAACCAGACCACACCCCGGTTCCTCCGCCTCGTTCCGCATCGCCCTTTCCATCACGTTCCCAGGGACGCGGACGCGGTCGCTCCCTGGGTCAATCATCCACCCCAGATAGAAAGCATCGATCCTCCTCCCAATCTCGTCCGAGGGGCCAAGTAAATTACTGACATTCCACCTCCCCCACAAGAAGTGGGGGAGACATCTTCGGTTCCATACCCAAGCCTGGCAAAGGATAACTTCCGATCCCACGATCCTCTCTATTGTTTTCAACGGCTTCAAGCCAAAGTTTTTACACAAACCACCGGTTCAAGATCCACCTTGGGAACTGGAATCTCCAGCTCCCATTCAGCTTCGAATGGAAATCGCCGAACTATTTCAAAAAGAAGCAGTTCGTGTTGTTTTTCCCCCATTCCCTCAAGGTTTTTACAACAACATTTTTCTTTGCAACAAAAATTCGGCGGAACTCTGCCTTGTTTTCAATCTAAAACCCATAAATCGGTTCATTTCCATTCCTCTTTCAGATGGAGACAGTGTCCTACATCCGGGACTCTTTACAACCCCTCTACTGGACGGGCTCGCTAGATCTTGCGGACGCATACCTTCACATTCCGCTTCATGCGTCTGTCCGCCACCTTTTCCGGTTTCTACACAAAGTAACTGTCTACGAGTTCCTTTGCCTTCCCTTTGGCTGAAATGCCGCGCCACGCATCTTCACCGTGGTTCTTCAACCGGTCCTCCCCCACCTGCATCAGAAAGGCTTCTGCATTCATGCATTCCTCGACGACTGTCTCTTACCTCACCCCGATCCGCTTAGACTCTCCAACAATTTACACGCCGTCGTATCCCTTTTTCATGGACTGGGTCTGAGCATAAATTTACGAAAATCTCGCCTTCAACCAGCGCAGTCCTTCGTCTTCCCAAGAGTATTCTTCAATTTAAAGAAACAGCAGTTATGCCATCACCTGAGAGGATCGAGAATCATCTACGATCCGCCAGGTCATTCATTCGAACCCCTCTACCCACTTTCCAAGATCTTGCCTCCATCGTCGTAATCGTGGGTTCCTTTGCAGACCCCCTCCGTTACCGGAGGTGGATGGCATGTACATTCCACCATTACCGGTCTGCCCTTTGGGGCGATCCACAACCTGCCATAAATCTGCCACCTCAACAACTCGATCCCCCCTTCCCCTTCGAAACATTCACTTGGTGGACGGACATCTTCAACCTAACAGCCACGGTCCCTCTTCACGAACCCCTCCCACAGATCCACTTGTTCACGGATGCATCGCTAACTGGATGGGGTGCCCACCTCGACAACCTTACCATTTCTGTTCGTGGCCAACCAACACAACGAAACACATCAATCACTTGGAACTCCGTGCAGTCCTACTAGAACTCTAATATTTCCAAGGTCACATCATGGGACGCACAGTACAAGTCCATGTGGACAATACGACAGCTGTCGCCTACCTTCGGAAAGGTGGTGTTACACGTTCCTTGTCCTTTCATCACATCACCTCCCAAATTTTTCAACTTTGCATTAGCCTCCACGTCTGTCTTCTACCACTTCACATTCCGGGTTCCCTGAATGTAATTACCGATTCCCTATCTCGTCGGAAGCCACCAACCAGCGAATGTACCCTACACTCCACCGTTTGCTCCACCCTATTTTGCCTTTGGAATCGACCAATGGTCGACCTCTTTGCCACGAAGTCCAATGCCAGACTTCCCCTTTTCATCAGCCCACTACCGGATCCCCGAGTCTGGGCTGTGGACGCGCTAACACTGAACTGGAATCTTCTATATGCCCACGCCTTTCCCCCTCCTCGGCTCCTACCGCTTGTTCTACGCAAAATCGCCAAGTCGCACGACGATTCCTCCTGATCGCACCGAACTGGCCGGCCGCGGCCTGGTTCCCCATCCTCTTGGATCCCCTCTTCGACGCTCCCCGCAGCTTACCGAATCGACCGGGCCCCTCACCCAATTCAACGGGTCGATCCGACACATGAACCACCAGTCCCTCCGACTTCACGGGTGGCTACTATCGTCCAGCTTCTCCAAACAACTAGCATTTTCGAAGACAAGGCCTTACGCATCGCTTCGCGGGCCATCCGATCCTCTACCAACAAAATTTACGACAGTCATTGGTGTATCACGGAACGAGTCGATCCAATCCGCCCCCTATACCAGACTTACTCCGATTCCTTACAACTTTCTACAACAGCGGTCTCGAGGGTTCCACCATCCTAGTTTATCAATCCACCCTTAACGCTGTCTTCAAAACAGCTGGCAACACTGACCTCACAGACTACAGAATTTCCTCTTTGATCCAGTCCTTTCACATGGACAGACCTCGTATTCGACGACAGTTTCCGGACTGGGACCTGTCCATTGTCCTGTCAGCTCTTATGCTCCACCCTGCGAGCCTATGAGTTCCTCTAGACTGAGCCACTTGACAAGGAAAACAGTGTTTCTTGTAGCTCTAGCTGCTTGCCTCCGCTGCAGCGAATTACAGGCCTTTTCCACAACAGAGAGAGACTGTTTTTTTTTCTTGAATAACTACACTGGCGTAATACTCACTCCAAGAACAAACTTTTCGTGCCAAAACTCAAAACCCTGACAAACGAACTCATCCCTTCATCATACCTTCCCTTTCCACCATCCTAGGTGATGAAGAAGAACGGTCCCTATGCCCAGTCCGGGCGATCCGATTTTATCTTGGTGCATCTAAAACAATTCGCCGAGGACGCTCTCAACTCTTCCTGCCCGTTGGTAACAACTTGTAACAATCATACGAGTGGAGGTAGTCCCAACCTTGTTACAAGGTTGGGACTACCTCCACTCGTATGATTGCCACATGGCTTAAAAGTGTCATTGTTCAGGCATATGAAGCACTCGACATAAGCTGTACATCAGAAAGGATCAGAGTTACGGCCTGCGAAATTCGAGCACTTTCTGCGTCTTGGGCTGGTCTTGGGCACATTACAGTAACATTCCCATTACCGACAACATGGAAGCAGCCTCTTGGAGACATCCTACAGTTTTTACGTTAGGGATATGTCCCATCATGCTGAGGGACTATATAGGATCGGTCCATTGTTGCCGCCCGACGTATACTCAACACCCCTTTGCACACTTTGAGTTCTGTGTAGGGAACTGGTCGCTACCAGAGGGAACGTGAGTCAGGTGGCGCCCGCCGCCGTGACAAAGCCTATGGGATTGCTAATAAAAAAGGTAATGATATTTCAAGGCAACTAGAAACTCCAAAATACCAGTAATACCTGGTTGATTTTGGTTTCTATTGCCTGTTGAAAATATACATTACCTTTGTCCCACCCTCCTCCCCTCTTGTCGCCATCTGGGAACAATGGAGGTTCGAAAAGGTGAGCAAAGCCGCTCTGCTTCGACTTTTATATGACGGAGGCAACACGGAAGGACCTGTTCATTTTAATTTCTCTAATTTGAACAGCACTTCAGAAGGAGAATGCTAATAAAAAAGGTAATTTATATTTTCAACAGGTAATAGAAACCAAAATCAACCAGGTAATACTGGTATTTTGGAGTTTATAGCTTGCACTAGGTGCAATAGGACGTCCTACATTTTAACTTTATTAAGAAGGCATGTGGCTCTTGTTCCTTAAAAGAAATTTCTTTCTTGCATTCCTTCACTTGCTACAAGCAAGCGCCTAGCACTAGGTAGTGCTAGTTTGTGCAGACTGTCATTCGGTGAACGGAGGCACCTTTTAAGCTTGGTCACCTCGGTCCATTTCAACTTTTTTATGTGTAACGCAACATGTCGCCAAACTTGTTCTGAAATAGTAAAGTTGAAATCGGGAGGCAATCCTTATGCCGGAATTAGCGCGATGAGCGACACACTTCGCAGAACGATTCAGTTTTCAACTTATTCCGCGGAACCTATCATTTTGTTAGGTAGCAGCCCCAAAATTAATTGGTGCCACTGAATTTGCAGCATTTACATTTTTCAACCGGTGGAGCCCTCAGTTTTTGCACCGTTTTCTTTTGAGCATTACTATGAACCAAGTTTATATTTTGACGAGATCATCTTACCAGCATTTCCAAGTTATATATCTCCACTCACTGCCTCTTGACAATTTTACCGGAAAATCTGACGGGCACTCAACTATTCTTTTTTTTAAATATTTTTTCTAGCGGGTCCGTGAGAGCCGAATTCTGTTTTAACAATATATTCCTAGAAAATTAGAACAATTCGAGTTCTGCAGCTGGCTGAGCCTTGGAATGGGCAGGCGTAGCATTGAAGGGTGGCTTGGCCCAACGTCCGAGTCTCCATGATATAATGCAACTCCTTGTTCTACCTCTTATTCTTAAGGCAACCCTATGCAAACTGTAGCCATCATCACTTCCAAGAAGAAGCAGTGTTCTAATGATGCTGAGATGGCCCCAAGCTACTGCTTATAGCAAGCATTGAAATGTCATGGAAGCGAAGAAAGAGTATTGAATTTATTAAAAGAATTTATTATTACTAAGAGTCTCACGGAATCTGGTAGTTGGCACCTACCATTGCTTTGGTGGAGTAAAATTTCGGCAGTATTGAATGAGCTGGCTTGGCGCAGGGAGGCGAAACCTGCAGTTTGTCTCAGTTAGAACTTGTAATAAGAACAAGGTGTGAAATATGAATGAGTTGCAATATGGGTTCTCCGGAATCCTTCCGACATGTAGGCATTTTTATAAGGCTAAGTGGATGCAAACGGGGCCGACACTGGGAGGGGGGGGGGGGCTGAGTGAAGAGCCATCTTGGACCAAAGAATTATTTTTTTAGTGAATTTTTCTCTTTTCTTTCCAGCAAGTGGATGTATGGAAGCTGCTGTCTCTGTTTTGACAGGTTTATTTATATTTCTATTGCTGCGAAAATTTTCGTCGCCTGTAAATTTTACCATTTTGTTCTCAAATGCTTTTTCCCCTCTGGAGATTTAATTGATTATCAGCCAATCCCCAGCTCGCTAACCCTGGAGTGCGGTCCTGCACTTCCCTCCTACAAAACTACCACGCGCATGTTGAAGCCATCTTTTATTCTCTAGCGCTCGCCCGCTTTGGGCGTGCGCTCCTCAACTCCCTCTGTTGTTCTCTGCGAGTTTCTAGCAGCGAAGACGAAAGGCTTAAGAGCGTGGAAAGAAGAATAGTTTCCCGGTTGGAAAGAGTTTCTCTCCGATGGTGGCAGGCCCTGCCTCTCAAGCTCCCGAAGGCTTTGTGCCTTCTGCGATAGTTGTTTGTGTGTGTGCGGCAATTGTGTCGAAGAAGCCACGTTTGGATCCTCATGTTGTTTGCCAATGGCATCACGACTCGCAGCCATGCAATACATGCATGACGATCGACCTCAAGACTTGGCTTTTAATCCTTGATAAGCAACGAAAATCCAAGATCTGTTCTGAACAAATGAGAAAGAAGGTTTCTCAATTGGCGTCACCTGCTAATGTTCCGCTGATTCCTGAAATTCTTTGGTTTTTCCATCAACCAGTAGGAAGGGTTCATCCACTATGCTGTTGTATGGCTCTCCTTCAACTGAGCGGCTTTTCCACCACAACCTCCTGCATAGATAGGCTGGCTGACCAAGCCCCACGGACAACACTGACATCAAAACACTGCCTGCCATGGATCATCGGTGCTCTCTCAGCGTCAGTGCATCTTTCCCACCGACCCTCCTTCTTTCAGGCCTCGATTATTCTGCCACCAATACACCGGTCACCACTGCCGCACCTCTCTCCCACGCCATCTACGTCTCAAGGCAAGATTTTCTACAGTCTGCGTGACCAACTCGTCGATGATGTTGGGTTGTCACAACAACAAGCTTTCGCCGTGGATAACAAGTTGAAATCAATCCACGACTATTTCGATTTAGTTCGTAATGCCAAGGCGGCTACATCCAAGCAATGGTTATTTCAAGAGGAGAATGTCAGATTAAAGATGAAGCCAAAAATGAAACACAATGATGAAGAAAGGACCCATTCAAAGACGAATACTTCATTCATTGTTTGGCAACCCACTCCACTTGACCCATCGGAGGCTAACGTACACTGTCTCCTGCGTTCCCCGAAAATACCCCCCCCCCCCCCCATTCCTTTCTGGGTCATCATGGCGAGCCCTTGGACCTTTCCCGTGGAACTGCAACTTTTCAGCAACAAGCAAGGATCTATGTGCATGTGAAACTGCGGATGGGCTGCTACCGAGAGACAAATTTCTCTCCCACAGTCACAATTTTCAAACCGCTCTCCCTGCTCTGACTTGTCCGATTTCGAAGAGGAGTGGGTTGCCACTGCCACCCACGAAGGCGATTACAGTCATTGATGACGATTCCTTGAAAACAGAAGAAATCACCACCCAGCAGCCCATGTAAAACATTTAAGTAGGCGTACGATCGTTGGCGTTCCCCGATTGATGAAAGTCGTTCACAGCGTTCAAGCCGTTCTTCCAACTTTCATTGTCTTTTAAAGCCTTCCACCTCGTATGGCAAGGACACAACTCTGGAAAGACAAATGCCAACAACAACAACAATAAGGGAAAGTCTGATGATCTTCTCAAACACTCTGCAAACATCACTTTGACGTTGATGGACGAAGGCACGAAAGTAGACCCAGTAGTGGAAGAGCATATGACGGCGAAAGGCGAAGGAACGTGCAAAGATACAAACGATGAAAGTGCAAACGAAGAAGTGAAAGGAGGAGTAAAGGAGCAAAAGCAGAAACGAAAAAGCAAACAATGAAAGGCCTAATGGAAGTGCAAGTGAAAGAACGAAAGGCGAAAAAACTAAAAGAGAGTGTTTGAAAGATGAAGACAGACAAAATGAAAGTGAGAAAGTAAGCGAAAGTTGAAGCGATAGATGAGAAGAAACAGACAGGAAAGGAAGCAATGAACGTGAAAGAAGTGATGATGACAAAGTGACGATGAAAAGGATGAGTTGTCGTAGAATTCGAGGAACCACCCGGATTCTGATGATGCCTTGAGACATGGTTACTTCAGTGGAATGCCCACTTGTCCTACCCGGGACAAGGCTGACCCATCCAGCAACCCTCTACCGGAGCTGTTGAAGATCGTAGACGACATTGTTCCCAATTGCTTCTTGTACAAGCTCTCAATGGAAGATTTACCTTCGAAAAACAGAGGTTTATTCGCTGGTTTTGGTTTTGGCCTCAAAAACCAAATTCTTAAGAAATGTTCCGTCTTAGGCCAATCAACAACTCGACTCATAACATTGTAATGGTGGTCTTTTAGGGGGAAAAAAGGGCTCGACAAAGACCTCCCACTACCCTCTCTGGAAGAGAAACATGGTTCTAAAAGCCCCTGGGTGATGGCACCGCAAGACCCAGATACTTTAAGACATATTCGTAATTGGAATTCCTGACAGTCGAAGCTAAGCTTGATTTTGAAACAAGCTTACACATTCCAAGTAAAGGTGCAATCATCGTTTCTCAAGGACAATGATAAGAACTTAAGGTTTGGTTTACGAGCCGGTTCTGAAGCCCATGTCTTTAACACTGCTGTTAAGACACTCTGCAAAACTTTCAACCAACACCAATCCCCCCAAAGCCAAAGACTGATAGTCCTCATTAATGAAGTATCCAAGAAGGCATGTTTTGTCATGCAATGAATTGGATCACAAGAGCCCTTTCAACGTAACTTCTGGTAAGGGACTAGCAATCTGCAATCAACCCGAATGCTTAGACGAAACAAGAACTTCAAAACCAACCATTACACTAAGCTGAAACCTTGTTTAGAGGCCTCGTTCCGATACTTCCTCCTCATTTAGATGTAGCCCGGAAGCCAAAAGACGAGAGCCCAAAACAAAACCTCAAAGATATGACAAACAAAATTCCAAATCCTTCTATAAGCAAGGCTTCAAGAATGACTGATACAAACAGAGGAACCAACCTTATCAGGAAAGCTACAACCGCAACAACAACCAGCAGCCCTTTCGTGAGAAAATATTTTTTCGAGGTAGAGGCAGTGGCTGGAACCGTAACTTCACTCTTGACCAAAGAAAACGTTACTCTTCCCCCGGTTTCAGAGGGAACCCAGAAATAAGCAATGACAGTTCCAAGAGTTCCAGCGGACTCTTTGCTCAAGACAAGAGCAGATCCTCTTGTTGGGCGTGTCGCTCGTGCGAGTATACTCGCATGTGAGTTGCTGTTTACATTAGTTTCTTACTTCCTCAAAGTAGTTACATGCAAGGCCATACAAATTTCGACGGTGTAGCTTCCCCACTTTGCCGCCAGCTGGAGTGCTGCCATCTTACTAACGTAACTCGCACACTAATTCTCATCAAAATATAAACTTGTTGATAGTCGACTTGCATACCAGTACGAGTCAAGTGCACTCGCGCGGTCGAGTAGAGTACTGTTTTACATTGGGAGAGTAAAGAGTGAGTAGCAAGTCAACTCGACTCGCACATTACTCGGCCCAGTCAACTGGCTTAATGTACATCTGCCTTAAAGGCGGAAGTACATTAGGCTAGTTGACTGGGCCGAGCACTGAGGCGTGTCACTGGTACAAGTGTTCTCGCATGTGAGTTGCTGTTTACACTAGCTTCTTACTCGTCCTGAGTACTGTCAATGCAAGTCCGTACAAATTTCGATGTTGTAACTTTCCCACTTTGCCTCCAGCTGGGGTGCTGCCATCTTGTAAACGTAACTCGCCCACTGACTTGCATCAAAATATTAAACTTGTGAATAGTCAAACCGGTACCCAGCTCAGTTTTCTCCGGTACTTATGGATGAGGCAGTATCTGGTATTGTAGTACTGTGGTGCTAGCACCCGATTTTTAAATAACGTATTTTATTGATTTTTAGCTTAATGCACGTTTCACGACGTATATGGCTCCACCTTTGTGCATTGCTTAGAATTCCAATTTTACCATTGTTGATCTTTAACTGATTGTTATACTGCAATTTCGGGCAGTCTGCCGCTGGGCCTAAGGCACTGGAAGAGGTGTCCGTGTGACAAAACTTGGTTTGTTTATCAGGGGACGTCTGCTGAATCCTTATACATTATTCGAAGAGAGCGTGATCAGTTTCCTGAGAGGATCTGTGGTCATGTATGTACTGCAGCATCTCTCACAACAAGCGTGGAACGTTGTGACTCGTGGCTCACAACATGTCTCTCAGGTTTGGGTAGGTGACCCATCAGGTGATCCGCGCAAGATTCTGAAAGGCGAAGAGATGGCGGATGCCTTTTGTGAAAGGTTTTCGAGTGTTTACGCTCTCCCCAACGGGTTGTCTCCTCCTACGCCATAAATGGTTCCTCGACTGATCTACCCTAGGCTGATGCTGAATTCTTTGTCAGCATTGGCGAAGTGTCGAAATAGCAGCGCCCCGGGGATCGATTGTGTTTCCTACAGGGCTCGGCGGCAATCAGTGAGGTGGTCAGACTATTCCAGGACATCTTTCACAGCGGCATGGTTCCAGATGCCTGGTTGTTCACCATTATTGTACCTCTCCATAAGCCAGCGTCTGTACGATCTCTCCCATCGAGTTTAAGGCCTATCTCCCTGTTGTCCAATCTCAGAAAGGTCAATGAGCGGATGTTGGTGAAGCGGCTTGAAGGTCAGCTGGACTACCACGGCTGTCTGGCACCGACACAGTTTAGGTATAGGGCTGGTCGCAGTGCCCAGGATGCGGTAAAGTACCTCCTCTCTGGAATTTATGAAGCGTGGTTACAGGGTCACACGGCTGTTGCTGTGTTTCTCGATATAAAGGTTGCGTATGGTACAGTCAACGTTGGTTGGGTGCGACGAAGTCTGGTCAATATGGGTGTTGGCCCAGGTCTTATAAACGCGGTGTGTGCTCTTCTTGGGGTGTGCCAGTATGCCACCAGGGTCAATGGCTACTGGTCATCGGTGGCTAGCTTCAGACGAGGTCTTCCTCAGGGTAGCTGTCTCAGCCCGCTTCTCTTTGCAATTGTGATTAATGATGTCCTTGTTTAAATTGGTGCGTCCAACAACGTTGTTTGCTATGGAGACGACATGGCTCTATGGTTTGCTGGTTCTGACCCCGGGTTTTGATGCCAGTGCGCAGAGTTGGCAGTTGCTCGTGTCTCGACTCTACTTTCCGCCCGCGGACTTCTCTTGGCTTCGGTCAAAACAGAGCTTGTTGTCTTTAGTCAGGTACGCACCAGGCAAAGGACGCCACTGTCCATCATGTTGATGGCACTGTTGTGCCTCAAGTACCATCCGTTAAGTATTTAGGGGTGTTGCTAGACGCGAGACTTGAGTGGAATCTTCTTACTGAGTCTCTTCGGCAGAGGGTTCTGTCTCGCAATGCAGTTCTCAGGCGCCTTGCAAGGATGAAGGGTGTGTGGCGCAGTTCCCTCCGTGCAGTCTACAGAACCTTTGTAACTGCTATTCTTGACTTTCACCTTCCGTTTATTGCTGGTGAGCACAGGCATGTCTCCAGGCTTCAGACTGTTGTGAATGAGTGCTTGCGGGTTATCACGGGCTATCTGGTGACGACTCCAGTTCAAACTTTGTGGGTAGAATCGTACGAGCCTCCTCTTCGTAGAAGGGCTGTGGAACTCCTCTGCGCATTGGGTAAGCGCAATATCAGTAGAGGTGTGGATGATTGCGTGGCAAGGGTAATCTTGGACTATGGAAATCTTCGTCCTGTTGGGGTCTCTGGGTCCGGTTGCCCTGTCGCTTCGTCGGGTGTCATCTATCTCGCTGCTGATGGTAGCGCATGTTGCGCCCTTCAGTCCATGGGTGTGGTGCCCGGCACTGAGTGAAGTCTTTTCGAGCGTTCGTACTGCGTGTGATATTTACTGTGATGCGTCCTTTTGCAGGAGGACGAGCACAGAGGGTGTCGGCATCACCATTTCCTCAGAAACTTCGTTGCGGACGTGGTCTCCAATTTGTGCCCTTGAGTACCATGGCTGAGCAGTGTGCGATTTCGGTGGCACTGGATGTTGTTCTAGACATGGATCTGCCGTCATTTACTATTTATACGGATTCGCAGGCTGCTATCTGCTCTGCATCGTGCGATTCAGCATCTTGATGTCTGTGATCCGATTCTGTACGAGGTGTGCTGTAAACCGTATGCTACTACACAAAGCTGTGCTGTGGGTCTCAGTTGGGTGAAAGGACATGCTGGCACAACAGGGAATGAGCTGGTGGATGGATTGGCGCGGGCTGCAGCCCAGGAGGTGTGTAATGTCCTGCAGCCAGTTTCCCTTCCATTCTCCAAGCGTCCGTCTCCGAGAGCTCTTTTACTAGTTGATTGAGGAAAGGAGTGGGCATCTGCCTCTACAGGTCGTGTGCTTTTTGCAGTTCAGCTGCATTGTTCCTTAGTGTTACCCCTGGATGTCCTCATTGGGAGAGTAAAGGGCGAGTAGCAAATCAACTCGACTCGCACATTACTCGGCTGTCGGGGTGGCGTCCTATATAATTTATTAACTCAATGGGTGGTGCTCTTTAGAGCTGGTATCGTGGGGCTGATGGCCCTGCTACCCGTGCGCCAATCAACTTATCGAAAAAACCAAAAGAAAAAGCCTAGCGTTGAAGTTCGTTTGCATACATACCACAAAATCCTAAATGATTTTGATTTAGTAAACGGTGCCTGAACATGATATCAAACTGAACGCAAAAAGTTTGCACTTTCGTTGAAAAAAAACGTAGCTAGGCATTATAGTGGTGAATGAGTTGAAAATGATAAACGCGTACACTTGTGTTGTCACAGTCGATGGAAGACGCTTCGGTGTTGCGCAAGCTACCGTTGTTTCGCCGACAAGTTTTGCGATGACTTACACTATTGTCGGCTTCTGTTCCTAAGTTTTCCGATTTGTTTGTGGAGAGTGTTATAAAACGACGAAGTAACAATAGCCAATGATGTACTGAAATGTGTAACAATTGGTAACCAGGAACGGTGTGGAGAGTCGTTCATTATTGATGACGGGTTCCTACTCCAGTGAGATTAAGACGATTTATAAAGCCTTTCACTGCAACGTGCACTATTTTAAAAGAATTAATTACAATTTTCATAAATAAAACCTGTTGACGTTAAGGTAAGAGCCTTATACAAACTAAGTTGGGGAATCTGGTGTTGGCAAAATGGCTGTGTGGTTTAAATCGCGGCATCTCTTGCATCACAATGTCTCTATTCCACGTGATTCTGGTTCAAATCCCATGTGATTGTATTTTTTTGAAAACCATTTTTTCAAGCCCTTATGTGGATTATTTGTTGTGATACGTGCATTTCCATTTCCTACTTTATTTTGCCCTTTTGGGTCATTTCTTTTTTAGTTTCCCAAAAGATCTTTCCTTTTTCCCGTAACCTTTGACAATTCACGCTTCATTGGGATAGTTTACTTAACTGTAGGCTACATGTTAGCTGTGTATTTGTGAAACCATTGCAATACTGGTATCTAGCTCCACCAACTGTTCTCGGGCTAAATTAGTTCTGCAAGTATTAATTCAGTCTAATAACGTTGTCTGTCACCGCACCAAGTCCTGTTGGGGACCCAATTGGCCCTCAGTGTTCAGGTGTCGATGACACTTGAAACCATTGCAAGACTGGTATCTAGCTCCACCAACTGTTTCTGGGGCTAAATTTGTTCTGCAAATATTAATTTAGTCTAGCAACTCTATCAACACACCAAATCCTGTCGGAGACCCAAGTGGCCTCCAGTGTTCAGGTGTCGATGGCACTTGGTACGAGTTCTGTATTAAAGCCAGACTTCAGTTAAAGCATTCCTATCAAGAATATCCAATCTGTAACCTACCTTCGTGGGAACATTGGCTAGGTGTAGTTAGATGGGCCTTGCTATGTTGTTCCAGGTGCAAAGCAGGTAAAAGTGTATAAACAACCAAGAAAACCCAAAGGATTACGTTTTTGGAAACTAGCACGTCTACAGTGGCAGTCAAATTGCAGAAGTTTGTGATTCAGTGTCTAGAATTCCCCCGACAAGATGGAAATGTTTTTGCTGTGATGGTTGTGCAAGCTTTTGTGGCAGTTGCTGAACTGGCTGCTTAGGGCTTTATTTTGCATTTGACTGTTTCAGGTGTGTGCATATTTAGAATGAATTTTGCATGAACCATCCACAAACGTTCACAATGATGGTTCGTGCTGTCATTTTCCAGATATTTTTCGAACTGATTAGGCCTATTCGTTTATTGATTATATAATCAAAAGCCAAAACAAAGGTCTGGCCTTCTTATTTGTCTTCATCAGCAGAACATGGAACTCTTGTTAATCTACTTTTTGGCCACATGAATGTTTCATTAAAGTCTGCCTACTGTTCAGGAAGATTGTCACTGTACATAAGTGTTTGTATGTAGGCTATTGCTCGTGGAGCCATTGGTGGGTGCGCTGCGCAGTCACACAAGCAATGATTTTATGGCAGATTATTGCTTGGCTGCTGTGCAGAAAACCACTGCTTTGAAAACCATGTGCGTGCTAGTCGCATGTTGACGTGCGAAATAGACACAAGAAAGAATAGAGAGATGCGCTAAATGTATTGGACAAATGAGAAAGGGAGTACGAAACCGTGTATGCATATGGCTAACACAAATAAAAAAGAAGGAAATGATGTGGCAGACAATCACATAAGCGCACAACATCAGATAAACTGGGAAGGCATTTTAAGGCACTACTGTAGGCTACTTGTGTCAACTCTAGGAATGACAAGCATCTGAGAGCCCTGGCATCTCTTGCCATCCAAACCCATCTTAAAAAAGAAATGAGTTTGATGAACATCCAGGTACCTTCAAACCCCGCCATCCAGTACGTCACAAGGGATGACCTGAATGATCGACTGATGGACAGATGGAGAAAGGCTGACAATGCCGGGACGCTACGTCCTCCAAATTTGAATCGTGGTATGAACAGCGGCAGTGGCGATGTAATCCTAAAAGATAACAAATTCAGCACGACGCCTGCAGAAGATTGTCGAAGTGTTGAACACCTCCTTGCATGAACAATAGAAAATTTGCGAGTGTCGATAGGTATTCACTGTTTGAGAGTGAGGGTTAACAAAGAAATTAGTGCAGAGTAGACACCTGTCATAATGAACTCGGTTTTAAAGAATAGATTTCAACAACCATTCTTACAGCTATTCTTTTCTCGATACATATCACAAATTTTGGTTTTAAGTTACCTTGTTCACTGTCCCTTCAGGTTATTTATAAACGGTAAACTTGACAAACCAAGAGTCTTAGTCCGTGTAGAGTTTAGATTTTGTGGCCTCCCGTTAACCGGCACAAAGCATCTCAATTGTACACTGTAGGCTAGTTACGTAGTATTACACGGCAATTGTCCCTCTTGAGTCCTTGACCATCCCGGTAACCACTTTACTAGTTTGTGGATGATTTTCCAGTGAAGCCATGTCATTTTTAAGAAAGAGATAAGGAAGAAATAATACGCCAGATCAAATCATTTAGCCTGCAAGGAAACTAAAACTAGAGCAAGAATGTTCCTTAACAAGCAGTAATCACAAATATTCTGGAAATGAGATGTATGCCCTATTTCTATCTCGCCCAATATTTTACTTTCAAGTTTTTTTGTCAAACGCAGTCTGAGCTGCTTTACAAAATAAAATAAAAGAAAAATATGTTACTAGACGATTTTGAAGTAAAGCTAAATTGCCAGAAATTCTGCAGCTTTAAATGCTATTTCTGTGTTCTTCAGCATGCATAAGTTGTAGAGGGCCATATGACAAAATGATTGATTCAAACGTAAAAACCGTAGTCTTTTATATTAGCCTGTTATAGGAGAAAAATAGAAAACTTAGGAGAATAGGCCTGTTTCCGCAACTTCCACTGTTTGATACAGTCACGAGCATTTAGGCTATATGATCTGTAGGGATCGACCGATACAGAAAAATACCGAGCCGATCCGATACAGATGTTTGCCCCACACGCCGATTCGATACAGATACAGATACCGATCCACCGATACAGATACACCGATACCGATTTTTAAAAAAGCAGAAAGGTCAGAAACTCAAACTCATATTTCATCATTATTAAACTGCAAGAAAAGTAAATTTCTAATTTTTTTTATAAGTGGTGTCAGATCCGCAGGTGTACCTTCGATTGTAAAAAAATACCCAGCACACACTGCAGATAGGCCTAATCCCAAGAAGCCACCCTGAATCTGGCAATGCATGTGCGTTGAATACACTAAGCTGCTGTGCAGATGATGTCATGAGATACAAACGATGCTATGCAGGAAAGGTTTCTCTCAAGTTAGGCGGAGTAGCCAGCGCGTATGGAAGTTGATCGTATCGGCTAAAATATCAGTAAATAAACACCGATACAGATCCGATATCGATACACAAAAAATACCGATACCGATATTAATATCGGTCTATCTCTAATGATCTGGTAGCAGAGGTGGCCACCTGTCAGAGAGGGTAAGAGGTGTTCACCGTGTCAAGTTCGTCGTCTTTTTTGCTTAGCAATAAGTGTTAAACTCCAAACAAAGTCAAGGTAACAGCCTAATCAAAAAAAATACCAGCAAACTCACAATAAATCATTCATAAATCACTCTAGCCAACAGTCAAAGAGAGCGATGCTGCTTCGTTTTTTCAGTTTTGAATGTAGTAACTCCGTGCATGTGCATCATCTGGTGTTAGCACAGCACGCTAAAATACAAACTTTACAACTAGTTGATCCCGGTGTAACATACGCCAATCCAAGCATGGATTGCCGTGAAAGAATGAACCCTATCGTATTAATATGCCGTGCTTGGATTGGTGTAGAGTAATATACACCGGTCTAGTAGGAAGCCATGTTGTCATACTGTCCCGTTTGTTGTTGCACTGGCGTTTGTTTCTGTTACGGCCCAGAGTTTGATTGCCCAGAATTTTCCGTGAACAATACATGTCGTAATATTCCTTTTGTTACTGTTACTAATAATCAGCATTACCTTTCTCATTACTGGCTGCTCGCCCTTTTTCATTACAGTAATACCATGCAAAGAATGAACATGCTCGCCCTTTTTCATTGCTACCGTGCCAAAATGAACATGGTCTTCCTTTTCACTAATGCCATGAAAAGCATGTGCACCCTGTTGCATTAATATGCTGTGCTCTCCCGTTTCCATTGCTACCATGCAAAGAATGAACATGTTCACCCTTTTCCATTGCTACCATGCAAAGAATGAACATGCTCACCCTTTTTCATTGCTATCGTGCCAAAAATAAATGTGGTCTCCCTTTCTTCTGCCAGACATCGTCTACAGTTTGATGCAAGTGAAATATATTATATATATAGACTAAATACTCTTGTTAGTTTCCGTTTTCGCCTGCTGTATATATACGATATTGTTTCATTAACCCAGGTTTTTTATACATAAAGTGTTTTGTGTTGAAAGTGTAAACAACTTCATTTTTTCCTTCTTTTGTGTAGCTAGTAACAATGTCGAGTGGTACATGCCACCATTGTGGTAGCAGTGAGATAGATATTGACGCAGGTCGTGGTGATGCTGTTTGTACAAACTGTGGATCAGTTTTAGAAGACAACATCATCGTTTCTGAAGTTCAGTTTGAAGAGACTGCACGAGGCTCGACATCTGCTGTAGGGCAGTTCGTATCATCAGATGGTAAGTTGAGGTAATGGTAATGGGGAAAATTTTGGTTATTTTTCTTCATAATGCTGTTATGCAAAAAAAAAAAACCTTTTGTTTTTTTATTCCGATGGCGCCATTAACACTTGGTTTTTTTTTTTATCAAGGTTTGTGCTCTTGAAAATGCTTGAAAAATTGACAAGCATTTTCCAGACCTGCAAAGTGCTTGTATTTTGTCATGTGTGCCGGAAAGTATTTTGATTTATTTTTTGTAGATATGCATCTTTCATTTTCAGACTTTCGTTTGTTACTGTACCAACATTAGTTGGAAAGGTGATAAAATCAGAAATTAAATTGAAACTTAGTTATCCCTTTGCACATTAGCAGCATTGCATTACAGGATATTTCGCTTATTTGTTCTTATTCCGTAAGTTAAGCCTTGACTCAAAAAGATAAAGTATGGAAAAGTGAAAAAAATACTCCATAAAAATGTGTGTACAAAATCGTCATTGATGGTGTGTGCGACCCTTGAACTTTAATACAGACTGGATTGCAAACTTTTTAACAGGAAGACAGCAGTACACCGTCATTGATGGCTTCATTTCATCGTCCCAGAAGGTAGAGAGCAGAACTATTCAAGGATCAGTTTTTGGCCCATTACTTTTCATTATTTTTATCGATGACGTATCTGAATTAGTGAAAAGCGACCACTATGTTTTCCTCGATAACATTTTCTCAGCAGTTACCGACCGTGACCAAATGGACCTTTTGCAAAATGACATCCACAATTTCGCAAGCTGAGTTAACAGGATGAAAATGTCTCTGAATGCAGCCAAGTG